>QEPC01008452.1:26666-41437 GCA_003113815.1 Sphenodon punctatus | reverse complement strand
CCCACCCACACCTCTAGCCCCACACCCTTCTTCACTCACCCACATCTCCAGCCCCACACTCCTTCACCCCCACTTCTAGCCCCACCCCTTCTTCACGCACACACACCTCTAGCCCCACACTCCTTCACCCACCCACACCTTTGGCCCCACACCCTTCTTCACCCACCCACACTTCTATCCCCACCTCTAGACTCACACCCCTTCACCCACACCTCTAGACCCCCCCAGTAGCTAGTCCCCCCAGTAGCTAGTTTCCCCCCCAGTAGCTAGTTCCCCCCAGTAGCTAGTTCCCTCCCAATAGCTAGTCCCCCCCCAGTATCTAGGTTCCCCACACCCCAAGGTAGCTATTCGCTTGTAGCACCACACACACACAAGATCACCCACATCAACACACCTCATCCTCTGTTGCCAGTGGCCATCTCTTCTTTTTTAAAGCTGATATGAGTGGTCAAGGAATGAAGAGACCTACCAAGAGTGGGCGTGCTGGAAGAGACCAGCCTCTTCCTAGGCAGACCACTCAGTCTGGCACAGAGACACCTGAGTTAGGACCACCTGTGGCCACCATCTCCAGCACACCAGCTTCAAGTGCGCCCAATCTTACGGGCTCTGGACATGTCTTGAAGCCTCCAAAGAATCTGGAATGGGGGGAGGGTGCTTCCTCCTCCATGGATGACTAGTGGTAAGAAGGAGGCTCCTCCTTCCTCTGCTAATTCAGTGGGTCATCCACCGGCTACCTCCAGTGCTGCTGCTGCTGCTCCTAGTGCACAGCTCTCCCTTGCACAGGTGCTTTCTCTCATGCACACGCCTGCTTCCCTGTCCTTGTCCCATCCTGACATGCATTCTAGCATGCCTGCTTCCCCGCCCTCTCCCCTTTCCGACATGCAGCCTAGTGTGCTAGTTCAGGCCCCGCCCACCACAACCACACACTCTGATGCGCCAGCTACCATTGCCCCTTCAGCTAGTGTTACGGCCACTACCTTGGAGAGGTCGACCACCAGTCATGCTGCTCCTGCCCTCCCAGGAACCAGCATGAAGAAGATCATATCCTGGGTGTGGTCTCATTTTGATAACTGGGCAGAAGATACCTCAAAGGTAGTGTGCATGCACTGGAAGGCCAAGGTCAGTTGTGGTGGCAGAGATCCCATGAGATATGGCACCTCTGGCCTTCACAGTCACTTGAAATGGCACTATGGGAACATTAGTGATCCTATGGAGTGCCGTTCCAAGCAACAATGTGGGGAGGTTCCAGTTGCAGAGGGTGTGGATGAGAGTTCAGAGGCCGAGGAACCCTCTTCTACTCCCGCTGCAACTGCTACCGCTGGGCCGTCTGGTGATGGTTCTACCCCCACCATCCAGCCCCAGCCTCCTCCCCGCAGAGGAGGAGTGCTAGCCACTCCACCCGGCCCACCCCTTCACATTCCTGGTCCTTGTCCCAGCCCACTGTAACTGCACTCTCGGAAAGGAGGATGTCATTTGCATCCAGCCACCCTCGGGCTGCGGCCATCACCAAGGCGATAGGGGAAGTGATTGCCCTGTATGAGAGGCTGTTCAACCTGGTTGAGGGTGTCAGATTCAAATGGCTGCTTCAGTTGCTGGAACCCCATTACAGTATCCCCCGCTGCAAAACCTTCCACTCGAAGGTTATCCCGTCTCTGTACGAGAGGGTTCGGTCCCAGCTCCATGTGGAGTTCTCCTGTGTGGAGGGGTCAGTGGTACATTTTACCATGGACCTGTGGACTAGACAGAGTGTGGTCCATGCCTATTTGTCATTGACTGCACACTGGTGGCAGATGTTACCAGTCCCTATCACCGGAGCAGCAGTGGGCAGCAGCAGCAGCACTGGGGAAGTGGTGTCGACTGGATAGCATCAGTGGGCATTGCTGCATGCCCAGATGCTTGACAGCCAACACACGGTGGACAATATACTCAATGTGGTGAACAGCATGCTGAATGGGTGGGTCCACTGCCAAGGAAACATTGAGGTTGGGTACTTTGTAACTAATAATGCCAACAACATGATTGCAGTCATTAATCGTGGTGGCTACACTCATGTTCGCTGCGGCGTGCACCTCCTGAACCTTGTAGTTCAGGTTGCCTTGAGTGGAACCAAGGACTTTGAGGTACTCCTTGAAACTTCCAGGGAAGATTAGCGGCTTCTTCCATTGGTCAGTTTCAGCCAGCCGGGTGCTCTGAGAGAAGCAGGAGGAGTTAGCCTCACCGCTTCACCAACTGGTACAGGATGTGGCCACAAGGTAGAACTCCACCTTTTTGCTGGAACGTCTCCTGGAGCAGAAGGAGGTGCTGCATGCCCTTTGCTTGTTGCAGAGCATTGGAGCAACACCACTGACCAGGGAGGACTGGAAAGTGGTGGAGCAACTGATGCAGGTTCTGGAACCGTTTCACCAGGCCACTGGTGAACTTAACGCAGAGGTCGCCACTCTGAGCCAGGTGATACCGCTGTTCCTGATACTGCTTCGACGTATTCAAGGCATGCTCTCTCGCACTGACCTGCATGGGTCTGTGAGGGTGCTGGCAAAGAAATTGTTAGAGGAGCTGAATCGACGTTTCGACGCCTTGAAAGCGAGTCAGCCACATTTCGTAGCTGCGCTACTCGACCTGCTGGTCAAGAAGAACATGGCCTCCTACATCGAATCCTTCAAAAGCTACAGGGTTGAGCTCATCAATGAGGTGTGACACATAGGGATGGGCGAACAGAATGCAGTACAGATGTTTGGATGTTGGGTTGTTCAGTTCAAAACAGTTCGGGTTCGATGGTTCGGTTTGGCGGAGTCCAGTTTGGCCGAACTTGGCCGAACATTCAAAAATAGCGAAACCAAAACTGAAACAAAATCAAAACCGAAACCTGTTTTTTTTGCCCTGGAAAGATGTTTTTCCTGCCCCCGAACTCATCCAAACTCATCCAAACACGACTGAACTGTACGGTCATTTGATAATTTGGTTCAGACATTCAGTTCGGACATCCGAACAGACCAAGTTCGGTCCAAACTCCGAACATCCAAACTGTGTTCACCCATTCCTAGCGACACAGTACTGCCCAGTGCAGGCACCCCCGCTGCAAGGGGCAAGTACTGTTTCTACAGGGGTTGCAAGTGGGGGCCGATCCAACTTGTGGTTTTCTAGGCTGGTGGACTTGATGGCGGAGGAGGATGCAGATGACAGTACTGCTGTGGAGCAACAGGATATGACAGACACATTTGTGTCTCAATATCTTCCCAAACCCACCTGCCCTGCTGATACCGACCCCTTGGCCTACTGGTCCCAGAAAATGCAGGTGTGACCCCCGCTTGCAAAGGTAGCATTATGGTACATCTCATGTCCTCCAACGAGTGTATCGTTGGAGTGGGTATTCAGTGTGGCTGGAGACATTGTCAGCTCACATTGTTCCAAGATGGACCCGAAGACTGTGGAACAGTTGGTCTTTCTCAAGACCAACTTTCCCCTTCTTGGGTTCATGGAAGGTGATACCCTTGATGTGGGGCCTGATGATGTCTGATTGCCCAGCCCAGTGGATATTAGGGATGGGCGAACGCGGTTCAGAAGTTCGGAGTTCAGACCGAACTCGGTCTGTTCAGTCGACCAAACTGAACTTCCAAACCGAACTTGAATTTCAAACCGAACTGAACCGAACCGAATTTCCGAATTCCATTATGTTCGCCCATACCTAGTGGCAACACACACCAAAAAACCTGAGTTTGAATGGCCAAACTTGTTTCAGAAGTTCAGAATTCAACCGAACTTGATCTGTTCGGTCGACCGAACCGAACTTTCGAACCAAACTCAAATTTCATTCCGAACTGAACCGAATTTCCGTACTCGAATTTCAAACCAAACCGAACCGAATTTCTGAACTCCGTTCTGTTCACCTATCCCTAGTAGATATCATCTTCTGCTACCTTCACTCCCTTGCACCTGTGTCCATCCCGTGGCCCCACCCTCCTCCTCACACTCAGGGCCCCCCTCCTTCACCCTCTTGTGCTCCTCCAAGGAGGATAAGGATGGGGTGGTGGTGAGTCACCCTGAGCCTCTCGATCCCCACCCTCCTCCTTACACACAGAGCCCCCATCCCAAGAGACTTGGGTGGTGTGTGAGCAGGAGAGTGGGGATCAGGAGGATCAGGGTGGTAATCCGAGATCCGGTAAACGGGCATCCGATATTTTCAGCCAAGTCCCACCCCTATTAATTTTACAAAGTGCAGCCCCATAAGAGCTCCAGCTATTCAGTGATCCACTTACTTCCGAGTAAGTGGTTTGTGGATCATGGCCACAGTTGCTATTTTATGAGCTTTTTCTCAGATAAATAATTAGTCCTGTCTTTTAACAGTCTACTTTTCAACCCTTTTGGTATAATCTAGGCATGAACAAAATTTTAGAGCTGTGCACTCCTGCACTTTGGAATGTTGTGTTGTAATGAAAACTTTGTAATTTTTAGAAATATTCCTTTTGGAAGGGGATTTAACTTATTTGTAGCATTTATCCATCACAGTTTCTTTATCACCCCAAGACAGAGTTGTGAATACATCGCCCTTACAACATCCTCATGGAATAAACTGAATCCATTATTACCTACCTTTGACTATGGGTAGGAGATGGCCATGGTCTGAGTAAGATGGAAACAGATACTATTATATCAGGTATTTCTAGAAAGAACATCTGCTACAAGGTCTTTAGTTCCCATTATCTTTACAATAGATGTTGCTCTTTTAAACAGTTCATTCAGTGAAGCAGGTGGCTCAGGAGATTAAGGTGGAGGCAGCAAGATTGTAAAACACTGGACAATGACAGTTCCTTTGAAAGCGTTTAATATGGTGAAATTAAACCTTTGCCCAACATACTAAATTTTCCTATGGTAAAAGTTAAACGTATAAAAATCTCTTCCCAGTGAACAGATTACCCATTGCAGACAGGGAGGGCAATGATGTACTACTTGATATGTGCTTGAGGACACATAACATAGCAAAAGAACATGAAGGGAATTCTAAATGTTCCAAAATATTTGATGCAGACATGTGCAGTTTATTGATTGCATGGCTAAATGTCCATGCAAGTGCATTACCATGGCATGCACTCTAAATCAGTGGGGCTGATCCCATGGTCCGTGGAACCCCCTTGCATGCATGCATGCAGTTTCTGCGTAGCACAGTGTGCCTGCAATGGCAGTGAACATGATTCTTGCTCAGGTGGATGCAGGATCTAAGGGTCATGGGAACTAGGGGTGTGCAAACAGCGAGCAGTTCAGTGTTTGGCCCATTTGGGGTTTGGTCGAACCTGAAACGGTTCCGTTCAGTCAGTTTGGACCAAACTGGTTCGGCGGGGCCGAACCCATTCGGGCGGGGGGGGACCCAATTTTCCCTCCCCCCTCCAGGAGTCATGGGTGGAAGGGGCACCAGAGAGCACCTCCCCGCTAACCTGTCCAGTTTGGGATTTTTTATTTTTTTTAAACCCCCCCGCCAGGATCAGCTGCGGCCCTACCTGGTGGTGCCGGGGCTCTGGCCACGGGTCCGGCGGCGGGCAGGTCTGGCAGCAGGTCCAGCAGCGAAAGCTCTCTGGAGTGATTCAGGCTGCTACTAGGCCTTCTGGGTCAAACCAGAAGGCCCAGTACAGCAGCCTGTAGCACTCTGAAGCACCACCCCACCGGACCCGAGGCCACTACCATGGCTGCTGCTGAACCTGGGTCTGAAGCCCAACCTACCTGGGGGTGCTGGGACTCTGGTCCCAGGTCTGGTGGCCATGGAAGTGGCCGTGGGTCCACTGAGGGCAGTGCTCTGGAGCATTTCAGGCCACTACTAGGCCTTCCAGTTTGACCCAGAAGGCCTAGTAGCGGAATGAAGCCGGACCCACTGCTGGACCCGCCAGCCACCAGACCCGGGGCTGGAGCAGATAGGGCCACGGTCGATAGGGCCATGGTCAGTCCGGGAGGGGTTAAAATAGGGATGGACGAACGCGGTTCGGAAGTTTGGAGTTCGGCCCGAACTCGGTCTGGTCGGATGACCAAACCCAAGTCTGAACACAAACTGACTGAACTGAACTAGATTCCGAACGTCGAAATGACTGAACAGTTCGGTCAGTTTGGATCGTGTTTGGGTGAGTTTGGGTGGCAAAAATGTGTGACTGGAAGGTAAAACATGACAGGGAGGGGAAGTCAGCTGAGGAGCAGATTTCCAGGCACCAGGGGTGGAGAAGCTTGGATTAGCAGCCAGCCTGCCCAATCACCATTCCTTTTCATCTCAGACCACTGGCTTCACAGTCTGTGATTCGCCATGGGCTAGGCTGCACGGAGCCAATGGGGCTTGCAGTGAGGCGGGCGCAGCAAGAAACAAAACTGATTGCTTCCCCCCTTCCCAACACCTTCTGAGCTAGTCACTGTTCCTGAACAGCAGGCGTTTCAGAAGGCTCCCTCTCTCCCAGCAGTTTTTGTTCCTTCCTATTCCTAATCCATTGCCATTCTCCTCCTATTTCACCCATCNCTCCTCCTATTTCACCCATCCAACCCATTTACCTCCATATTATCATTTATTTAGATTATATTAGATAGATTTAGGTGTTATTTTGTTTTTACCCCTCCCTGTGTTCCCTGTGTTCAATCTTCCTCCCTCCCTCCCCCCTCCATTGAATCCTTTCCCGCTCCCTCTTATTCCATCTCTGATTCACTTCCCCTGTTTTAAGCTTTGGATTTATTTAGAGTAGGATTATTATTAGATTGATTTTCATTTCAGTTTTGTATCCCTCCCTGTGTTCTTTGTGTTTCCCCCTGTGTAATATTGTATATATATATATATAGATAGTTATTAGATAGATCGTTACTAGATAGATATACATATTAGTTAGCTTAGTTATAGAGATAGATAGAGATAGAGTGTGTTTGTAGGACAAGGCCTTTGTAGTTAATTAGTAGGATATTCCATTGCATTCAGTAAGTTTTAGAATAGTTAATAGCAGTCAGATTTAGTGTGTGTGTGTGTGTGTGTATGTGTGTGTGTATATATACATTAGGGGTGGGACTACCGGATCATGCGGTATCCGATACTGCTGGTATTTTGGTGTACCGGCAGTATCAGATTATTCCGGTATATTGGGTCCGGTACTGGATCCCCCCCGTGCCGGGATTTTTTTACATTGCAGCCATTCAAATGAATGACCACAATGTAAAAAAAACAACACAAAAAGTCCCCAAACACTTTCCCTCCCCCTCCCAGACTGTGCAGGTGGAAAGGGGGACACCCCCCACCCACCCTGCCCAGCCTGGATTTAAATTTTTTTTCCCCCTAAGTTCCCTAGTGCGCCAGGCTCCGGGCTGCCACCGCCGAGTCAGAACCACCACCAGCAGCAGGTAAGTACCGGTACTGTACTGATCCCTGGGGTGGGGGGTGGTTTAACACACACCCCACCCCAGGGATCACCCTACCTCCCCACCCAGGGATCGCCTACCTTGAGCTCCAGGCGGCGGCAGCAGTCCAGCGGCTTCAGCGCTGACTGTGGCTGCCAGCTTCAGCACGCTACTAGGCCTTCCGGGGAACAGTCTGGGAGGGGGAGGAAAAGTCTTTGGGGACTTTTTGTGGGTTTTTTTACATTGTGGTCATTCATTTGAATGGCTGCAATGTAAAAAAATCCAGCACAGGGGGGGATCCGGTATATAAAAGAAACAGCCACTCCAGCCCCAGGACCTACCATCAGGGTTCTGGGGACTATGTTACTGGCAGGGAGAACTGTGGCCGATATGTATCTAGAAGCTGCTGCTCTAGCCCCAGGACTGACCATCATAAGTCTGGGGCTATCATTCCTCACACAGAGGCGATGTCAGTCCACCGCACCAAGAAACAGCCATTCTAGCCCCAGTACCCGCCGTCAGGGTTCTGGGATCAAGTTACAGACAGGGAGGGCTGGGCTGTGACTGATATGCATCTAGAAGCTGCCACTATATCCCCAGGACCCACCGTCATAGGTCTGGGGCCATAATTCCTCACACAGAGGTGATGTCATTCCACCACACCAAGAAACAGCTACTTCAGCCCCAGGACTCACCGCCAGGGTTCTGGGGCCAAGATACAGGCTGGGAGGACTGTGGCCAATATCCAGAAGCTACCACTCTAGCCCCAGGACCCAGCATCATGGGTTCTGGGGCCATCATTCCTCGCACAGAGAGCCAATTTTCCAAAGCATCAAGAAACAGCCACTCCAGCCCCAGGACCCACCACCAGGGTTCTGGGGCCAAGATACAGGCAGGGAGGGCTGTGGCCAATATGTATCTAGAAGCTGCCACTCTAGCCCCAGGACCCAATGTCATGGATCTGGGGTCATCATTCCTCGCACAGAGGCGCTGTCGTTCCATCATATCAAGAAACAGCCACTCCATCCCCAGGACCCACCATCAGGTTTCTGGGGCCAAGTTACAGGCAGGGAGGGTTGTCCCAATATCCAGAAGCTGCCACTCTAGCCCCAGGACCCACCGTCATTGGTCTGGGACAATAATTCCTCACACAGAAAGCCTTTTTCCGAATTCCCGAACGAAACCAAACACAACCGAACTGAACGGCCGAACCCTGAACGCGACGACCGGACTGAACGGCCGAACCGAAGCAGACCGAACTGAACGGGCGAACTCGAACCATGATCTGTTTGCCCATCCCTATTAAAGAAATTAATACCAGGCTGGGTGGGGTGGGGAGGTGCTCCCCAGCGCCCCTCCACTCACACAGCCTGTAGGGGGGAGGGAAAACTAGGTTCCTCCCTGTCCCCCGCCCCCCCACCTGAACTGCGTTTGGAACCCGAACTCGGTTCGGTCAGTTCAGTCGGGGATCGGTTCGGATTCAGGGTGTTTGCAAACGGGACAAACACCCCGAGTTCAGACCGACTCCTGAACTCCTGAACCGTGTTTGTACATCCTTAATGGGAACCCTGCCCAAGCAGTTCCTAAAATGTTTCCCGGGTTATCCTAATTCCTGCCACATATAATTCTTTTGCCCCCAGAGAGCAACTAAAATATGCAATGTATGTTACATATCAATTAGTATCACAATCTCAACAACATACGGTGTGAGCCCCATTTGTGTTCTAGACCTCCACAGTATGGAAATTTCTGTTATACATTTTTCTATTTGAACTTTTAAATGTCTTTCAGTTTTGTCTGATAAAAGCATATCTGTGTGTGCACATACATATATTAGTGTACAATCTTCCAGATGTCTAGCATCAGCAATATCCCCTAGCACCAGCACAGGTCCTGTTCACTTCAGTGGGTGGCAGTGAGCACTAAATAGTTGAAGGATCTTGCTCGCATTCTTATTTTGGGTAGAGTTTAAACAGTTATCTGCTGCTATCTGGTAACTGGCCAGATCCATGATATCCAATAGAATCTGGCATGGACCGGTTACCAAGCAGCATCCATTTATTGTTTGGTGGATTAACTTGTTAATAACCACTTAACCAATGTATTACGTTACAGCCCAATACCACAATATTGCTATTTTTCCATTTACCATATTGCTGTTTACCATTTGTTCATAATTCCTTTATTGTTTACACAATGGTGGGGGTTACAGAAGTGAAACCACCAGACCTGGTTTCAGACTAGTAACAGTTAATGCAGTAATACGGCAATGGTCATATGATAAATCGATTATCTGTTGCAGTGGTATTCTGTAATTTGGTTTGTCAGTTAGACATTGCAAAAATCAGTTTACAGCCAAATAACTGCCAAACTATCTGGAATAGTGGAATTAATCATGGATAACAAATTTACTATTTAGTTCAGCTATAATTTTGGAGTTAGATTAATCAAGAAAAGTGAAAATAATTTTTAATTTCAGTGGCATTGTGTAATATCCAGAAATCCCTTTTTGACTGCTTCATTTTCCTACTTGTACGTATCAATATCGGTTACTCCTAGTTCCTAAAAGTGAAAGGATAATATATTTTAAGTTTTTGTCAACCTGGCTGATATTATGATGATTAGTATTATTGCAAAACACTTATGAAAGGCTAAATTTTCCACTTAGTTATCTTCTCAACATTGGGTGATTTTACACACACATTTCTCCTGGATGTTTGCTGTTACATCCTGAACTTTCTATGTGTCTAAATCACTCACCCAGATCTTAAACATCCGGATCTTTGAACTTCTGCGTAGAACTTCTCCCAGAATTTTTGTGTGTAAAAAGTTCTCCTGGTAAACTGCTTTGCTCCAGGCAGCTGTGGTCACTTGGTTTCCATGGCAGCCTGTCACCTCTACAGCTGCAGCTACTTTAGGCTGCCTCAGGGCAGTGTTTGTGTGAAGAATGCAACCAGAAACTGCCTCAGGGCAGTGTGTGTTTGAAAAATGAATCCGGAGCTTACTTGTGAACTTGTAAACCCAGAAGATTGAAAAATCCAGAACTTTAACCTGTGTGTAAAAATGCTCAGTGTCCTATGGAGCTGGAGGGGTGGAAATACTCCACTAGAAGGTGGGGATTCCACCATGTAGAAACATCCTGAATCACTCTCTTTTGGGTAATTAATTATATTCCATCTGTTCTGCCTTCCAGTTCTCAGTGTACTCCTCTCATTTCTAATATATCTTTAATGTAAATCACCATACTATTGCAACATGAACGATAACAGGATACAAATCCAAACTACCAAAACTCATGCAAAAGTATCTATGAATAAATTCAAGGCATCAAACTTTTCTCTGGGGTCAGGGATGCATATATGATTTAAGTCATAGATGTGAGTGGATCAGGATAATGTTAAGTAGTCCTTTGAAAAACAGTTTAATAATTACTATTTCACAATATGAAAGCAGGAATGATGGCTACAGTAACTGATGAAAATTTGTTTTAAAAACATTAGCAACACATGTGGTTAATCTTGAAAAGAATCATTACCCTTTTGAATGAAAAACTCAGGATGACAAGAAGTCCACATCAAAGAACTTGCTTGAGGCTTTGGATGTTAGAATTTTAAGGGCCATTGTGATAAATGTGAGAGGTCTAATCAGGGACACAATCTGAACAATTTTATTGAATTTAATGAGAGTTTTAAAAAAATGCCGCAAATTTCTCCACTTTTAGTCACTGAGAGACTATAGTGAAAGAAAGATCATAAACATAGGAATAAATGTGATGGTTCCCGCTTTTGTCTGTGAGCCACCGGCATGTTTTTTGTGAGTGTGTGTCACCAGATGTTCGCCCAGGATTGTTCCTAGGTGTTTCAGTGGTAAACCTGGGCTGCGATCCAGGAGACTTCTGAGATAACAGTCTGGACTACCGTCCACCCGATCGGGCCAAAGCTGATGGCAGTGGGCTATACTGTTAATCATGGCTCACTGTGACCTAGCCTGGATTTGGTCCACCATGGCAGCCATTATTGGCTGTCATGTTATGGCTGCTCATCATGGCAGGGTGAGGGGCTCTATGCACGGTGTGGGGGCAGGTCTTGGCGGCCGCACATTTATACAGATCCCCACTCTTCCCAATGGCTCAGCCGCCAGCGTGTTTGTTGTGCTTCCTGTCCCAGTCGGGACCATGTTGGTGGCAGGTTCCTGGGTTCAGTTGCGACAGCAGTGCTGTGCTCTCACTTCTATTAACACCCATAGACAGATTCCAAGTTATTTATGTAAGAATCAAACTCCTCTTTTTGATCTTGGCTCAGAAGTTGATATAAAAACTACACTGGTTACAAATATTGAATAATTTCAATGAACCAATGTATTTCCTATTTCAGACGAAGAACAAACATGGCTCCCAATCCTGCATTCTTTGTGCACCTAGCACTCTCATTGAACTTGGGCAGTTGAAATTGATGCTAGAGGAAGAGCATTTTAAAAAAAAATCTTCATCAATAAGCCTCTACCAGAGGAGGTAGTGCTGAAATGAATCGTAAATTTTATATTCACATTTATTAATTGTATTTTCATTTAGTTATCCCAATATGTAAATAATATTTGTGACGAAAATGTGTATTTGCATATCTGTTGGTTTTTATTTTAGTTTTTAGCTGTTTGGCTACTTCATTTCAACGATTGCACGTATGCAAATGACTGAAATGCAGTAACCAAACAACCGAATATCTAAATATCTGAAAAAACAACTCAAAGAAGCAGAACAGATATCTGACAAAGATGGGCTTAAATAGCAATTATTATCCATTTTGGCGCACCACCGATATTTTTTCAGCTATAATGGCAGGGTTTCGTATTAAAGGCAAGCACAAACAAAGGGTAAACCCAGTAATAAAACAAATTGGTGAGCTCTTTAAATCTCAAAATGTGGGTGGCCATTTTGAGCTTTACAGAGTAACTCACAAACCTGCGTTCCTTTACTATAAGATAAGTTCTTGTTATTCAAGTTTATTATGTTTATTGGTATGTTTTTTTGGAAGATCCCCTTAAAGAAGACCATACTGCTTGAAATGCATCTAGTTTTTATTGTATATTCTATATTTAAAACCTAAGGTTTTAATGTGTATTTTTTAATCTTCATATATATATATATATATATATATATATTGCATTATAGCATATATATATATATATTGCATTATAGCATATTACCAGTAACTGTTGTTGTGACTTTAGGGTTTAGTATTAAAGCCAAGGACCCATGTTCACTGCATTTTCCCATTCTAGTAGTTCTAGAAAAGTGTAAAAAAAAATTTAAACAAAATAAAATTAAAAATCCCCCAAACTACTAGAAGTGTATTCTTAGGCACTTAGGTATTACAAAGATGAACAGCAGGTAGTCTATTAAATCCCCTGTTTTTATATAATGATTAGCAATTCTGATTTCCATTAGTTCATATTTAATAGCAGTTCATATTTACGCAGTTCATACTACCTCACCTGTCTCTCCTACTGAACACTGAAATGTTTCTTAGCAAGCAAGAAAATATTTTCCCCTTCCACATGAGTGGGAGAAGGGATAAGAATACAAGTTTATTTTTGTAGACCTGGATCCCTCATCCCCTTTCTCCCCTTCCCCCACCCCATAAGTCTGAACTTGTATCTGCTAAGTCAAAATGGAGTTTAATAAATGAACCAAACTCATTAGCAAGGTGTAGTTCATGCTTACATTCGTAATTATTTTAAAATGTGTGGCTGCATCTTGAAAAAGAACAGAGCCTGACATAATTTCAGTTATCAAATACTGGTAATTGACACAGAGACAGGCTGTGCTTTACACTAGGTTATAATTAATCCACTTCAGTGACCTCAAAGGCTGCACTTCTGAGGAATCTACGACTTACATTTTGATTCTTTGTCAACTACTTCAGCAGACATAAATTACAAATGAGGTACTAATGAAGTATTTCATCACCTGTTTACCATCAGTGATCAGTTTCCTTACCCTAATTTACAAGAGGCATGGGTTTTTTGAAGCTACTGTCAACCAGATCCGCTTTTTACTTGGAGCAGTTATAAATTAGCACATAGCTGAGGGAACTCCTCTTAGCCTAACACGGTCTTTGTTCTGACTTTAAACTTCTACAGCATGGGAGGGAATAAATTTATGTGTAGAAGTTGATGAAAGAGAAGAGAAAAGAATGTTGCCTTCAGCTCTGTTCCATTCCTAATTAATCTAATACTTTTACAAAACTACTTGGTTAAATTCAGAAGGGCAAAATCCCTGCCAGCTTAAATGGGTGAAACTCCATTAAAGGCAACAAAGCCGTGTCCATTTACACTAGTAGAAAATTAAGTCTAGATCTCAAGAACAAAGTAAATTCTTTTATATTGTTTAGTATTTTACTGAGTCTGCACAAAGGTGAAGGGAATAACAGATTTTATATTCATGGATATTATTAATATTTTTGAATACTCACCCAAATATCCAAATAAATATCTGCCCCCAAACAAAATTTGTTTATTCATGTCTGTGAAAGTTTCATTTCATATTCTCCATTCCCCCCCCCCCCCCCACACCCCAGTTATTTTGGTAATGTCAGTTTGGATATTCAGCTATTCCACTACACACACACACACACACACACACACACCATCAGGAAAGACCAGTCTCCTTCAAATGAGACAATTCATAGAAATGGGGTAAACAAAGCAGAATTGAAGAGTGCTTTGTATCCACTTTGAAGTGGGTGAAATCGCTGGATATAATATTTGCCACTGACATTCGCTGCATCTCTAAGTCTGCACTATTTTGTGAGAGGGGATTGTTCTTTCAGGATACCTATTACATGCCTGTAATGTGTAATGTAAGCAATAACCCCACTCCCCCAAAAACTGGACTTCAGGTTGATTAAATAACTTGGAGTCACTGTGGAGAGTTCATTGAAAACCTCAACTCAGCAGCAAAAAGTCAAACAAAATGTTAGGAGTAATTTGTAAAGGAATAGAAAATAAAACGGTATGTATTATAATAGTTTCCAGGCTCAGTGTTCGACTGGCTGTCTTCCTATCTCCCTTGCTACTCCCTTATTGGGTGTAAACAGACAAACGCAGAGGCTGCCAGCTCCCACCTCCCAGAGCTTCTCCAGGGCGCAACCCCGCATCCAACGTTCAACTCTGACTGGGTCCATTTTAGATGGACCCAGCAGTTGCCCCAGCCCACAGTCTACCCTCACGGTGCCCCCCCCCCCTGCAACTCTATGATGTTGCCCAGGACAATGGCCGGCCAAAAGCTTATATTCCAGCGTGTCACAAGTGGGGCCTACCCTCACGGTGCCCCCCCCCTTACACCATAAAGTTGCAGGCAGTTTACCTGATGCTCTAGGCTGGCTCCTGCAACTCTATGATGTTGCCCAGGACAATGGCCGGCCAAAAGC
>QEPC01008451.1:3139328-3155659 GCA_003113815.1 Sphenodon punctatus | reverse complement strand
GGCCTCCGGTCCCCCCGCTTCGGCTGCTCACGTGTTGAATGCAATCCCCAGCCGTGGTAACATCTGGGGGGAAACATCCATTTCCCCCAACAGACGTGACGCTATCACAGCCACCACGCGGAATTGAGCGTGGTTCACTGTGATATCGTCACGTCTGAAATCACCCATGCATAAATGACCACCAAGGGTGGTTAAAGGGTGGTTAGCATCTTGTCTGTTTTCACCCTATGTGTTCAGTGGCACCTGTGAAGTTCTACTGAACAATAATGGGGCTAAATGTGTGCCAATGAGGAAAGAAATTAGCTGGCTGCTTTTTTCTTTGAGATGATTGTCTGTAAAAAGAAGGAACCCAGTGATACTCTCAGGTTTCAGATAAAATAGATTCCCTCCCACTGTTGATCTCAAGGGTACGAATAAGTTATAACTCCCTGGTACCACAACAGACACACTCTAATTACATCCTACAGAAGCTCTAATTTATACTGCAAGCTTAGGGCTTCCTGAAGAAACAGGCTCTTGGAAAATCAGGGTCAAACAAAGGCTTCCTTTGCCAATGTTTCCTCCCTCTTTCAACAGATCCCTTACACTGCTATGGCTCTAGGTAGTTGGCTGGCACAGGAACCAGCTCTGAGAGCTGGACATCAGCAGAGAAATCCCCATTGCCAGAGAGTTCCCCACTGGGCAGGGCTACCTTTTGTTTTTTTTGCTGCCCAAGACAAAATATTAATAGCCTGTCCCCCTACACACACTCATGCACACCAACTCAGGGCTTGCAGTGAGAAATATGGCATGGGCACTCTTGGTCTCCTGCTGATCAGCAGAAAAGCAGCAGCACTCCCTCCAGCCCACAGTGGAAAGCACAGGCTGGCAGCTTGTACTGTGGGTTAGGGAGGGACAGCTGATCTGTGGGGAACCAAGCACGTTCCTTCCCATTCCTATAGTGCAATTCCTAATGTGGAAAAATGAACCAGTAGTGTTCCCCACACTGTCAGTGCAAGATCCAACCTCAAGCCTTGCACAGCGGGAAGGGGAAGAAATGCTTCTTTGTTCATTTTGCCACCCTCTTAAATTTGTCATCTTCCACCTACCACTAAAGCCAGGCCTGCCATTGGCTATTTGCATTATTCCTGAAAGGCCAACTATAATGGTGAAGTTGGTTCCCCATTTCTAGTCCTAGAAGTTGGAAACAAAACTACATCTTTTAAACAGACTGTGAGTAAACTGGATATAGTATCAGCATGACACAAATGTGGGACCCTCACAATGTCATTTTAACAAAATGGAACAGGACTTCAAAATGCACTTGAAAGTCTTGATAGCTCTAGATATTCAATTCTCTTTCATGATGTAAGTGGATCTCATTCTGGAAGCAATGCCTGTCAATTCACAGTGGCAGCACACATTTTAAAAACCTGCTTGTGTTCCTGAAACTATGTATTTGAAAAAGATGAATTTCCAGTCCCCTCACACCCACGGTCTGCTTTGCCTATTTATCAGTGAATCATTGTAAAACAAGTTTATTTGTAAGAATTCCTCTTGTATTTATGTTATATATAATGACTGTGCTATTTATTTCAGACTCATTAGTAGCTTTTTTATTTTAATCTGCAGAAAAGTAAATAATCAAAATCTTCCCCTGAACTGCAGAATAAATATTAAAAAAACCTTTTTCTGGGGGAAGCAAACTTCCCTCAAGGTAGAAATTTTGCTACACACTTGTGTGGTAGTTTAGTGCATTACTAAACAAATATTTACATTTTCCCCCCACCAAAGTTGATGCTCCCAAGAGCAAATGCAAAAATAAGTCAGTTATTCAGTATGTTTTCAACATTAAAGTAAGATAAATAGTTTAAATGTGTTTTCACTTTTGTCTGCCTCTGCTCCTTTAAGGTACATTAAGTTGGGTGGAAGGAAGCTCAAAAAGGGCTTATTATAAGTTTCTTTTCTTTTTACAAGCATTGAAACAGGCAAAGACCTGTGTTCACTGCATTTTCCTCATTGGTGGCAATGGGGAAAATGTAGTGAATACCAGTCCCTGGAAATAGGATGAACCTTACTGAAGTTCAGATTCCCGAAGTTAGAATTCCCACTGACTTAAATGGGAACAGGATTGCATCCTTTATATAGTCATGTACCCCTCTCTCTGGTGAACTAAGCATAGATCCTTCCTCAGTTCTTGCTCCTTCTGCCTTACACCACTTGTGATGAAAAGCAGATACTACCTCAGCTGAGCAGCTGTGGATTTTCCTGGGTGTTCATGTGTGGGTGAGTCTTATGTAAAAGATGCCTTCCCAGCAGGTTCTGGCGGCTGGGGAAAGACTTGAAAAGTTGGTGTGCCTTTTGGCTGCCACACCACCATCGCTGTCCCACTGCCCTCGCTGCTGAAAGGGGATGGGAGCCAGCCAGGTTCACCCCAGAAATCACCTAGAGCTGCTAGCCGCAGACTTGACCCCCAAGAACCCCACCAGGCAAGAGATCGTGCTGCAGGAAGAAGATTCCCTGAGCTCCTTGCTCCACTCTTTCCCCCCCTCCCGGTGGCAGAGGAAGAGGGGTCGGGGATCCCTCCCGGCAGCTTCTGGCAGCTGGGGAAAGACTTGAAAAGTGGTTCACACCGCAGGTCATGCACCTAAGGAGGCACGGCCCTTGGGACGGGGCTGGGGGGGGGGAAATTCTGATGGTTTGGGGGTAGAGGCAGCTGCTGGTTGTTTATAAGCTCAGGGGGAGAAGGGTAATTGGGATGGCCTGGCCTCTCTGTGAGAGCAGGAGGTGGGCTATGAAAGGGAATAATGGCTTATTGCCTCTCTGTGAGAAGGAGGGACTTGTCCAGGGATGGGGGGGGAAATACATCCCCTCTGAGAGAGGGGGGTGGGGGATGTTTAGGAGGGTGGGCATCCCCCCCGATACAGCTGGGAAGGAGGGAGGGACTGGCCAGGGTGGGGGTCAGTTATAGGGGTTGTAACAGGCTGGGGGCAGTATGGTCTCTCGGGGGGGGCGTATTCGATCTCAGAGAGGATCAAGATGTTTGTTACCTGTTCCTCTCTGCCCTCAAATCAGATGGCATGGTGATGGATGAACGGAAGGACCCCATGCCATTTGCTGCTGCTGTTAAAATGTCAGGTCAGTCATTAAAAAATCTTTTGTGGTCAGAGACCTGATCCTTGACCAGGAGGCTGACCTGGTATGTATTACAGAGACCTGGTTGGATGAAGAGTCAGGACCTATTTTGGATGATGGTTCCAGCATCAGCCATGACTAGAGGGACGGGGTGGGTGGGTGTAGCCATTATTTTAAGGGATGATTGGGCCATATGGAGATATCCAGAGCAGACTCCATCCAGTATGGCGGGCCTTCACCTCATGGTTGATTTGGTGTGTGGAGACAAATTAAGGGTGCTGCTTGTTTACCGTGCACCCGCCTCTACAGTAGCATCCCTGTCTGCTTTAGCTGATATGGTGTTAGAAGTGGTGGTGTGTTCCCCACAACTGGCTGTGCTGGGGGACGTCAATATTCACACCAACACAGTGTTAAGGAGGCAGAGCAGGAGCTCATGGCTGTCATGGCAACCATGGGCTTATCCGAGAGGGTATCTGACCCAACTCATGGGAGGGGGGGCATACTCTGGATTTGGTTTTTTGCACTGGCCTTGAGGTGGGGAATCTAGTAGTGGGGGAGGTGTCATCTATACACTTGTCATGGACAGATCATTATCTCCCTCAGACCACCCTCCCGGAATATGTCTGTCCCCGGCAGGGTGTGGAAACTATTGGTTTGGTTCACCCCTGGAAACCTATGGAACTGGATCGGTTCTGGAATGCTCTGGTGGATGTGCCTTCCAACCTTCCTGGTCATATGCTCGATGACTTTGTGACACTTTGGAACACCTTGTTGACCGAGGGCATTGACCAGATGACTCCCAGGCTTCTGCTCCCCATGCATAGGCTGTGCATGGCCCCATGGTTTATGTATGACCTGTGCCTGCTGAAGCAGGAAGGGAGGAGCCCATCTACACCCTCTCCCCACCCACCGCACACACACCAAAAAGCACACCAACCCTGCCCCCACATGGCCCATGTAAAAGGGGCCAAAATTAAAAATATAAACTATAATAAAATATATTAAAATCCCATCATTCCATATAGTGGACCTCCTGGGAGCAGTAATGAGGGAAAGCAAATCTAAATCATACTGTGATATGGAGATGCTGGACCACTGGAATGCAAGTTAGGGAGTTTAAATAGGCAGGAGCTGTTATTTACCCTCTCAAACAGCATTAGAACTATGGGACTCTCCATTAAACTAACTGGCAGCAGATTTAAAACTAACAAAGACAAGCACTTTTTCAATCAACGTACGATTAACTTGTGGAACTTGTCAGGGAATGTTGTGAAGGCCTGTAGTATAGTTGCTTTTAACAAGGATTAGATCAGTTCTTGGGAGAATAGATCTAGAAATGGCTATTAGTCAGCCAGGTTGGGGGATGTAACCTCTGACTGGGAGCTGGGTGAACAGCTGGGAATGAATCACTTCATTATGCTCTGTCGGGTACTCCGCCGAAGCAATCGAGGATGGCCATTGTCAGAGACATGATACTGGGTTCGATGGACCATTGGTATGACCCAGTATGGCACTGCTTGTGTGTCAGGGGTTCAGAGTGTGGGGCATCCAGGATGCAGGGGGAGGTAGGGGTTCAGGATATAGGACTGGACCAGCAGGGAGAAAGCAGAGAACAAGGCGAGAAACAGGGACTAAGAACAAGGAAAGGGGGGAACCCCTCAACTATTCTCTAAGGTCACAAGGAGCAAACCCCCTCATAGATCTATGATTTCAGGGAGAATAGAGCTAATTACCGAGGTTCATAGGAAAAACTCCCAAAGAGTACAGGGAACCAGGAAACGAGAAGTCAGGAGGCATGAAATCATGGAACAGAGGGCGAGGACCATAGTCAAAGGGGCCAGAACAAGAGGCAAGGCACAGGGGGTTATGGGTTAGAGCAAGGGAGATAGGCAACAAGAAAGCAAGGAGTGGAGTGGAAGGGAGCAAGCAGCAGGGCAGGGGTAGGAGTTGCTCTGCTCAACTTCCTGATGGTACCAGCATACCTTTTATGCTAGCTGGTACCCAATCAGAAGTTGGGAGGCAGGACTGGAATCCAGGGGAACCACCTGGGAAGAGCGTGGTTCAGGCAAGGGTTGAGGAAACACTGGAAGAACCCTAAGAAAGACAAGCAAGGGTGAGGTCAGGCCTAGGGAGTGGTGCCAGAGGCTGAGGGAGTGCCCCAGAACCCCAGGGGTTCAAGACCCATGGGACCTTACATTGTGCTCTTATGTTCTTAGGCCATCTCTCATCTAGAGCTGAAAGAGGCTACCCATAAAAATGGGTAACCCATCAAATGTCTAGTACCCAATCCCATATGAACCCAACAACCTTCGAGTACTGATTAGTACCCAATAGTGACCCTATTCAGGTACCCGATATCCCAGAATTTTGACTTCTGGTATTGATTTCTTGACTTTGACATGATATACTGACTCCAAACACCCATTTATGTTTTCTGTCTTGGAAAAGCAACTTCTGGTCCCAGAAAGTGAACTTCCAGTTCTGGAAAACTACTTTTGGTTCCAATTTTTATTACTCTCCCTCCCTCCGACCCCATTTATTGACTTCTGATGCCTTTTTACTGATTTTCCATCTCAGAAAAATCGACTGCTGATCTTGGAAAGTCATTTTCTGGTTCCAGAAAAACTACTTTTGGTCACTTTTTTTTTTTAATTGTGCTGATTTTTCAGTTTTCTGACCCGATATACCAAATGGTATTCTAATATACTGATTGAGAGACAGTATATTAAAAAATTGGTATGGGAAATTACTGCTATTTCTGCTGGTTGGGTATACAGGTACCCAACCAGTATCCAGGTAACTTGTTGAGTACCTAATGTGGTACTTGAAAATGCAGACATTACTCATGGGTACTAAATTAAATACCCATTTCTGTGCCTTCTCATCTCAGTCCCTGTCACCCCACAGAGTCAGAGAAAGGGGAACAAAAGATGGTCAATTGTAAGCCACCTACATATTTACCTCTTCATCTGGGGTTAACCTAATTCTGCTTAGCTGTCCCCCAAGATCTAGTTTTTAGGGTTTTGAGGGTGAACATGTCTATATGTTCTGTAAAATGTTTAATTGTTTTATAACAAAAGTACAAATAACTAACAACAGCACTTGGTTTCTGTATCATGTGTTGTAATAATAGAGAGCAATATTAGCCAAATGTCTTTCAATAATCTTGGTCCTCAAAAGTTACTATCATTAAACCACAATCCACTAACTCCTGCTAGCCCCACTGATTTCAGAGTAGCAGAGTACTGACTTCAGAGGAACTGCTTCGGAAGAAACTTTAGCTGTTGCAACTTTAGAGGTGTACTTTCAAGTTTCAAACTTTCACGGAAATACTGTGACACCTAAATAATCTGGCAACTAAAACCTCATTTACTATATTGAAAATGCCCACCACCCCACACATATCCCACCTTCCCTTGCTCTTTAGCATTAGGAAGCTTCCAAGCATCAAGCATATTCAGCGGAAAGCAGCCAGTGCCTAGTGGGGTGATTACACTGGGGTTGTTTTAGCATCTGAACTTCTGTACCATATCATATAGTAAATCAGTGGTACAGCAGTTCAGAGGTCTCAACGGTTCCCTGGTAACCATTCCACCAAGTTACCATCAGCTACTTCTTGAAAGTTGCTTGTGAAGCCTAAGACTGTTTTCAGCAGGAAGTATTTTATCAATCAATGCCCAACTCATTTTAACTTGATGGCTTAGGAGTACAGACAAATACATGCCAGTGAATCAAATGATTTATGCACACTATATTCTCTCCATTGTTATTGCTACTGTGAGTTATGTCTCTCTCTCTCTCTCTCTCTATGTCTGCAAATTAAGATGGCTTTTCTTTTGTTGTGACCTGGAATTTAACTCCCTTTTGAATCAGATGCGGCACACTTTTTGGAATATGTCTGAAGTTGCGGGTTTAGGAGAATGAGTGCAGATGCACACTGTGAACCATTTCAGCTGTCTACTTAAAATTATTTAACATGTTGCCTGTGGAACTTTTTAATTAATCCTTGTGATTGGACTTTCTAATTGCCATGTTTGTTTTAACAAGTTTTTGTGCATAGAGCTTTTCACTGAAGCGACATATCTTCTCCCTGCCAAAATTTCTCTAAGTTCTACTTGTATAGACATGCTGTGCATTTCTTTGAGAAAAAAAAATCTGACACATGAAATTGATGATATCAGATGAATTCAGTGTGATTTACTGGGGAAGAGGCTTGCTTTCATGTTCTGGTGCCTACAATGACAACACTTGTACATTTGCTTAGGTGCAAAGAGCCTTCCTCTAAGGCTGCGAACCAAGCAACACACTACATCACAAAACTTGAGAGTATTAGAAAATACCTTTGGATGTCTGAATCAGACCGATGACATCGTGTGAAAACAGATGTGACAGGATGTGGGAAGTGCCTGGGCTGTCATCCTACCTGAGAGTGGGGAGGGCTATTCCTGGCCATGCTCAGTGGACCTCAACCCACTCCCAGAGCCCTTGTCTCTGTCATTGCATCGAGCCCATCCTAGGTCTAGCTGCTCCCCATTTACCTCCCCTCAGCGACAGCACACTGCACAGGCACTCCCCTTCAGTCCCGATGCTCCCTGTACCCCTTCCCTGTTAGAGGGGATACATGCAATCTTCATGACAATGCTAGACTGCTAGACATGCTAAACTGCATGTCTAGCCAAGGGGGTCAATCCCATGGCCTGCGTGCGCTGCGTTCAACCTACGCATGAATACATACGTGTAAAGTGCGTGCATATCCACTGAAGGCACATTGTGCCACGCAGAACCCATACGGATCCCATGTGGATCCCGCTTGGGATTGTGGCCAATGTCTTCGATGGTCCATGCACAGCTGAGAATCTGATTCTGACCCCAGTTGGCCCTGTGCTTCTTGCTCAGGTGCAGCTTATGGGTAATGTGGGATCACAGCATCCATCTGGAGCAGTGTGGAGGGAGCTGGATGGGATGGTCCCACCACAGCTGACATTGTTTCTGTTTTCCAATGCATGAGTACTCGCCAGTCCTGGCCCTGTGATCGCTCCTCAGGAGCTGGACCTTCTGGCAGGCTTAGGGATGAATGCCTTCCAGCAGGATGAACCCACTGCAGCCGCACTTGCTGCTGTGTACGAGGTTTGGACATGACCATGGGTCCTGATCGCTCTGGCCCACAGGGATGCTTTCAACCCCGTCTACATGGTGGTATAGCAAATGCCAATGAGGGGCTACTGAAGAAGCATGTATGAATGGGGGTTTATGCAGAGGAAGAGGGGTTCTCAACCCTCCAGCTTCCGGGACCCCATTAGACATTTCAGATATGGACTGGCTATGTGAGTGATCTCTGGAGTGAGGGGCCATGCCCTCCTCCCAGATGCCATGACCTCCTTGGGCCTTAGCACTATGGACTTCCTGTGTTAGTGATCTCTTGGGGAGGAACAGAGTTCCCCACTCCTGCCCTCCAGGTGCCACGACCCCCTTGGAACTGTGCCTTATGGACTACCGGTGTGAGTGATCAGTGACCTGTTTTGTGTACGGCGTGTGGAAGGGACTGGACTGGCAGCCTGCCAGAGGGACTGGTTGTTTGGACTACATGTGGCCGTTCTCAAATGTCTTCCTTTTGCTTTTCCCTTTTATTCCTGTGCTCACCATGGAGTGCGCACTTTGCTCCCTGAAGCCGGCTTTCTGTGGGTGGCTACTGGTTCCCCCTGTGGCTGACTGGCACCTCTACATGTTGGCAGGGATGCCAGGGCCTGCTTCACCAACCTTGGCTCCTGCCCTCCTGAAGTACTGTGGAGAGTAGGTAGAAGCAGCTGCTGTGCCTTCTTTTGGCCATAGTTTGTCATGACTTAATGTCATTGTGGAGGGCAGGGGGCAGGGAGTGGGGCGGGGGCTGCTACCCACATATCTATTTATTTATTTAGAAAATTGTATACCCCACCCCTCCTGCACAGCAGTTCGGGGCTGCTTACAATCTGTGTTGGCTTACATGTGTTTGGTTCCTCTTCCCAACCTGGGGCGAGGGGATGGTGGGATGAGTCTCAGTCCACCGAGGTGGGCCCACACATTTGTTCTGCGACACTCACTGACCCAGGGAGTGGGGGCTGCCGTGACCCTTCCCAGGGCGGGCCAGGGTGCCGCTTTACTGCTAGCACATTTGTTTTCACCCCAAGTGTCTGATCTGTGCTGTAATCTGTAATGACAGGGGGAAATATACTAACAATTACTCACCAGCCTTTGAGATTTCCAGGTTGTGGGCGGCGACACAATGACTTGTACTGTAGGAGAGCATAGTTTATTCCATTGTATGGGAGGAGTTTCTTCTCAACGTATTGCTTCAATACAGTGAGGAACTGATGGGATTAAACAGCAGCAGCATCAGTCATACTGTTAACACTTAAAAGGGTACTGTCAAATTCTCCATTTTCTTTTCTTTTCTTTTTAACCTTTCTTGCTAATATATGTATTCCTTTCAGAATACTCATTTCAAAAGTCTCATTTACTTTTTTATTCTCTATGAAACTGGCATTTTGTTTTTCTGGATAAAATTTTCATTTGCATGAAAGAAAGTCCTTCATGTCAATTAAGCTACATTTTAATCTGTAGAGCAGGAAGGTATCCATAGCAGTAATTCTTTAGTTCTAATGGCCCTATTACCATCTGTAACTCCAGGCTTCTGGCCTTATTTCCATCAGTTCAAGGAGTCTGCAATTTATTCCTACACCATGTCCCCCAATTTCTCTCTCTCACACACACACACACTCCTAATATCTTCACAATTTGTGTGATTACCGTAACGTGCTGTACGTGGGGTTACCCTTGGTGATGGTCCGTAGGCTGGAGCTGGTGCAGAATGCAGCGGCCCATCTCCTTACAAGATGGGTCGCCGGAAGAACATAACACCAGTGGTCCATTTACCACACTGCCTGTCTATAGCCTTCTGGGCCCGATTCAAAGTGTTTGTGCTTACCTATAAAGCCCTACACGACCTACGCCTTGCCTACCTGCAGGACTGCCTTGCTCCCCAAGTCTTGGAATAGCCTCTGCAGTCAACCGGGAGCACCCTGCTGCAGGTCCCCTGAGTTTGGCAGGAGGGCACATTGGAGAGGGCATCCTCAGCACGGCACCCCATTTGTGAAACTCCCTTCTGGCAGAAGTCCATCTGCCTTGGATCGCCTTTCCTTCAGGTGTCATTGTAAAACTTGGTTTTTCAGTCACGGTGTGTAGTGAGTGGATTGTGTTGGGGGAGGATTTTATGACCACCATTTTTGTACGCCACCCCAGGCTGCCTTGGGCAGGAGGGAGCCGGTTATCCAATTTTGATAAATAAATAAATAAATAAATAAATAAATAATCTCAACCTTTTTAATGACTTCAATGATGGTAGGGAACTAGTCAATTTCACACAGGGTGCAATCCTCATTTGTTCTGGATTAAGTTTGTGTGCATGTTAGTTGTACACCAAAGTGCCATGCTAGATAGAAGTGGGTGCCAATCCCACTTTCACAGCAAGAGGCATCATAGTGCACCACAATGGCGGTCAATGGTCTATTGCCTGTGGTAACAAGGAACACACCGCTGCACCTGGGAGATATTTACTGATGGTGAGACCATGCGGTGGGCTGTTCTGGGCTCTTGGGGGCGGGGTGAGATACGCAAGTAGGTCTGGGCTATAGGTGAAATAAATGTCCATCATGAATATCTTATCCAGCCACTTCAAACTGAATCTTTCAAATATATATTTGCTCTACTCTATCAGCATCAGTGCATTCAGGTCCCTGATTTTGTAATATCTAGCAATATTACACACGTGCCATACACCAAATCATAAAACGAAGTGAATCAGACAAACCCCTCAAACTGAACGAACCAAACGCACTGCACGTTCAGATGCAGCTATTGCTCATATATTCAGTTGCCTATCCAAATGTGAGAATAATATTTGTGAATTATGAACTGCCTATTCATTGCACCGCTAGAGTGTGCGATGGGTAATGATGCTTCTTGCTGTGAAAGAGTATTTGACATCTGCCTAATTCTAGTACTGAACTTTGGAGTGCAAGGTATGTGCACACTAATTCCCTTGTGCACTCAAACAAATGAGGATTGTGCCTAATTTGTTACTACCTCTCAGGATTTGATTCTAAGCCTCAGTGTCAAACATCATCTCCAGGCTCAGGGGTTAAGCTAATAGTTCTCAAGCTTAGTCTATAATTCTCAGAGGCAGTCAACATTCTATCACCCCATATTGAGGGACCTGTGTTCTTTGCATTTTTTCCATTAGCCACAATAGGGGAAATGCAGTCAACACTCATCCCACTTTTATTTTACCTGACTTTGCATGTACTGGACAGGAGAGGGTAAACTGTGCAGTGTTATCCAGACCCTGCTGCCCAGGAAAAAAAATCCTCTTTTGGTTGCCATGAAAGAAAGGATGGAGGAAGGAAATGGAACTGAAATTGGCATGTGGGGAGTTGCTGGCTCCAGTGATAGCAATTACTCCGCCTGGCTCTGCTCCTTCTTTACTCCATTGCTGCCCCAGCCTGGGTTCCCATGTTCCACAAAGGAAAAGAGGAGTCAAAAGCAGCCACAGAAGGTACAAGAGTCAGTGAAACTCCCTGAGAGGGGTTGCCAGGGGATGGTGCATCATGATCACAAGAGGCAAAAGCAAATGGTGCAGATAGAAGATCTAGGAGATGGATCCAACACCTCCTTGAGTCCTTGTCATGTGGCTGGAGGAAACCAACTCCACTTCCTTGTCCTGGAAACCCCTATGTCTATGGGCTAATGATGTGAGGGTCCATCTCCCCTCATACCACTGCACTCAGCCCCTGTACCGTGTATTTTGCACCTCGTTCCTGTTCCCATTCTTTTTTATTAGCAAAACAGAAATGTTCCTTTAAGTTTGCATTGAATTAATAGAACCAATGCATGCAAATTAATGTAAATTAGCACTCTCATGACTTCTTCCCTGGGAGAGGTGGCAGCCAGAATTGTGACTTTAGTCATTGCAGTAACTTTCCAATTCATTATTTTACTTCACTTTAGCAACCTCATGAGCTAATGTTTGGGTTTCAAATGTTTACTTTTTTAAATACTAGGGATGGGCGAACAGAACCGAGTTCGGAAATTCGGTTCGGAAGTTTGGTTCGGTCGGCTGAACTATTTGAGTTCGGTCCGATCTCCGAACTTCCAAACAAAGTTCGGAAATTAAAACTCCATTGAACTAAATGGAATATTAGCTTTTAGGGATGGGCGAACAGAGCCGAGTTTGGAAATTCGGTTCGGTTTGAAAATCGAGTTTGGTTCGGAAGTTCGGTTCGGTCGACCGAACTGGTCGAGTTCGGTTCGAACTCAAAACTTCCGAACCGCGTTCACCCATCCCTATTAAATACAACCTTTATAGAAATCACAATTTCCCACTGATTTTACATTTTCTAAGCTTACCATTTAAAGACTTAAGCGTTAGAATTAGCCCAGTAGTGGTACTCCAGAGATAGAATTGTTGGGAATGTTTCCTGCTATCCCTTTAATGAAATATTATGAAGATACATGTAACTTGTTGCTAGCAGGGATTTATTCAGCAGCTAGACATGGGAAAATGTCACCGAAATTAATGAAGAAAACTAGCTACACAGAGTATGGTTTATGTTTTCAGTGGAGAAGGTACAAGCTGGAATAGATAATAGGTATTTTGAAATTTATAACAAATGGGAAATAATATGAAGTCGGCTGTTGCAACAGAATGTTTCAGGGATAGAAACTCATTTTTATATATAAAGGAAATGTAACAGGCTTGTATGTATGTGTCCAGGATAATGTTGCTGTTTTATTTATTTTCTTTTTTTGATCAAGACATTTGTGGGTAAGAACTATAGAGGAGAAAGAATTAGTGTTGGAGAGGATATCATCAATTTCAGTCATAAAATGTATTTATTAAATATGTAATAGGTGGATTGTTTTATTGGACATATTTTATTTTTGATATGTAATTCTAATATAATAAAATGATTATGGGGGGAAGAATTAGCTCAATAGTGGAGGGGCTATGCCAACATTTCCATAATGGGGCTCATTCACGAAAGACAAGGGGTTAGAGACACAAACCCACAGTCTAAGGGTGTTTTCAGACAAGACACTCCCCACCCACCTCCCACCCACTATACATGTTGCAGGGCACCCATAGGGCAACACTGCAGCCCTGCAACACATATTAGGGATGGGTGAACATGGTTCGGATGTTCGGAGTTTGGACCGAACTCGGTCTGCTCGGACGTCTGAACCGAACGTCCAAACCGAACTCTCGAATGACCGAACAGTTCTGTCGTGTTCGGATGAATTTTGGGGCAGGAAAAACGTCTTTCCAGGGTCAAAAATTAGGTTTTGGTTTTGATTTCATTTCGGTTTCACTATTTTTGAATGTTCGGTCAAGTTCGGCCAAACCGAACTCGGTTGAATCGAACCATCGAAGCCGAACTCGGGTTTCGAACCGAACGACTGAACATCCAAACCGTGTTCTGTTCGCCCATCCCTAACATATATAGTGGGTGAGGGTGTATGGTGGGTGGGTAGTGGTGGAGAGTGTCTTGTCTGAAAACGCTTTAAATGTTCTGACATTCAAAAACCATGCCACTTTCTGGGCTTCTTAATGATCCTGTGATCCCAGACCCAAGAGTTTTCTTGCAAGGATCTGATTTATCAAACAACACTTAGGATGGATGATATAACTATCCTAGAGCAAGCTTTTAATACATTATTTCCTGTTTGTCACTTTACCTTCAAGCAATCAAAGTCCTGAAGCAGGGACACTCTTGCGCTTCATGTTGCTTATTACTTCTGGAAGACTGCCTATGGAGACAACACAAAGACATTTCTCTGTGCCCCTTTGCATTGTGAGAAATACCCCAAGCAACTAGGAAAGAGACGGGGCCAGCGGTTGTATAAATGCATTACTTCTGGACAAGACAAACACAGATTAAAATGATGAATTTGCAAGTAGGAAGGTTGCTTTGCAAAGGAGACCATACCATTTTTTGTTTTGTTTTTTTGATAATCCTGTCCCAAACCCCTCACCCTCTTTCTTCAGGGGGAACAATTTTGGTGGCACACTGCTTGGAGCAGGAAGGAGATGGAAACTTCTTTCTTGGCCTTTCCAAGTGGCCTGAGTGCTTCTAGGAAATGGCCAGATTGGGCAGAGGCAGCGTGCTGGCCCTACTTCCTCTCCCACCCCCCACCCTCTATAAATTTTCTAGCCGCAAGCATTGCACGTCACTTGCCACGGGTTCCCTCAGAGTCCGAGACCAGGACTCCATGGAAGCTATGCCCATACTTTATAATACTCTGAGTTTTAAAAACTGTACAGTTGGACAAATCTATTTAGAACCAGCTCATAAACAAAGGAAAATAGACTCGGCAGTAATATTTTTACCAAAAGAAATGAAAGCAGAGAGATTCAGACTCAAGACTGACCTGTAATGTTCAAAACACTTTCTTAATGTGCCCGGGCATAATCCTATCCCAGAATCCTACTGTTTTTATTGGTCTGTATTACAACTGCACTGTACATTCAGTCTGCTTTCTCTAGTTTAATATACCTAGTGTGTGATATCCTTTAGCTTTCTTATAACACAGAGTTAATAATAAAAACCCTATAGATCAGAGTCTTGATTTAACGGCTATATCATTGTGCCGGCTAACAGAAACAAAACAGACAGTTAAATTGGTCCAAAGAAAATAAAACAAAACAAAAAACCCACAATCTCTTTGATTTGAGCTTCATGTTAGGTGTTAAATAACACCCCCTCCCGCCGCCCCTTTCTTGGGGCAAGTTGTTTCTTTCATGTAACTCCCTCACTCATTTCAAATACATTTTCATCAAAGCAAAGCAGCTCACTCACGCATGAGCCTGCTCTGGCCGCATCCCAGTCATGGCGGTTCACTGCAGGAGTTCCAGCGACGGTACTTTGGGTTCATCAATCCATAAAGAAGGAAGTGCCTGAATTTGTGAAAGGAAGGGGGAAAGTCAAGTGAATCTGAAAAATGTACTCTTTACGCAAAAGACACTCTCCCCTTTACTTTCTCTATTGAACTTGAAGGGGAAACAGTGCAAGTAACGTAGGCCTGACAGCTGCATAAAACACGCAGGAATTTACATCAAGCAGCAATAGTCTGAAAAAATCACAAATTTTTCTACTCTGCTAAGAAAGAATCCCAACACCTTTGAGAAGATTAAGAACCCGTACTGTACACCTTGAAGGATTTTTAAAGTATAGTTATAGTGCATGGAGGCTGCACATTTCTCTGAAGGAAACGTTACATATTGCTGATGTAGGAACACTGGAAGGCTTAAATGAATTTTCTCTTCTCTCAATGTATTGTGAAATCTGTGCAGCATACTGTGAAATCCACAGGAGGCATTACTGTGTTCGGCAAAATGAAAAAGAAAATAATTTTATAGTGCAAGCAAACTACTCTCATAAACAAATTGTAACTATTTAATATGTTTATTGAAAGCTGAATTTTCTGCATTTTCAGCAAGCTCTCGCACCCTTTGGGATCCGTTGTATAGTTCAAACAACCAGCTAGCTGTCCCCTCTGGCAATAAAATGTTAATAGACTGAAGCTTTTGGATTGCATTGCTTGTGAGAGTGATACAATTTAATTTTATAAGATGCCATAAATAATACATAAAAGGTATTGTACAACACAATGTGACAATTTTAATTCCTGAAAGTTAGCCTGAAGAAGAAACATGAAATACAGTACCATGCAGGTGATAAAGTGGAGATGGTTAGTTATTCATGTTGAAATTCTTCGTGCTGAGAATTGACCAATAAGCAACCTGGTGAGCATCTTTTTTCCTTCCATCTGTATTAACCAGAACATAATTTTAATTCTAATGGTTGTTTCCTAACTGAAGGTATAGGAGAGGGGTACCCAAACTATGGGTTATGCCCCCAAGGGGTCACACCATTTGTCTAGATGAGGTTACAGTGAGGACCACCATCACCTGACTTCCAATATCAAACCAAAGGCAGCAGGGTCATACTTGAAGGAGGTAGGCCACGTCAGAAGGGGATGAGGAAAAGGGATTCCCAGTCCCACCCCTTTCCAGGGTGCATGAGAATAAAACTGAGGATGTCATAATGCCTCTATACAAATCGATGGTGCGACTGCACCTGGAATATTGTGTGCAGTTCTAGTTGCCCCATCTCAAAAAAGACATA
>QEPC01008451.1:3107808-3118520 GCA_003113815.1 Sphenodon punctatus | reverse complement strand
TTGTTTTTTTTCTTTTTAAGCGAGATTCTTGCAAGAATCTCACACCATTAGCAAGATCTTGGCAAGATCTCACGAATGAAATGGTCTTGGGCCGGGTTTAGGGGAGACTACCTTGGTAGTTATGGGCAAGAGTTAGGAGGGAATACATTATCCCCTATGCAGCCCTCAAGAAGATTAATTTAAAAAGATCTTGCAGCCTACTATTACGTTAAGTTTTTAGCAGTGCCACCATCCAAGAAATCCCAAGAAAACGTAATGAAAGTCAACATTGGTCCAGAAGAACTAGTTTTCCTTGCAGATGACATGACTTTTTTATGATACTAAACTACCATTGTAAGAACTGGGAGTCTACCTCCAGCCTTTTCCAGGAGAGTAACCAAACCCTACCTCATGACAGGTAGAAGAGAGCAGCTCTCCTAGGGCTGAAACTCAATCTTGTTTTTCTCTCGATTCTCAAGAATCACACTTCTTGACAAGAACTGAGAAATGCCACATTCTTTACACTTTTTCAGCAAGCTTCTTTTTCTTGATTTACTCAACAGAGCCATGTGCACCATGTCCTGCACCTAGTCTCCTGTCCACATCTGTCTGTCTCTCTTCTTCACTCTCTTCTCTTCTTGTCTCCTCTGCGATGGGGAAAGAAAAAAGAAAAAGGACTGCACATGCACAGAACGACCCAGTGACAATTGGTGCATGTGCAGTTCATTTTTTCAATTTAAGCAAGATTCTTGAAAGAATCTCACACCATTAGCAAGATCTTGGCAAGATCTCACTAATGATTCTCAATTATCACAAGAGTCTCATGAGAAACAAATTAATTCTCATTTCAGTCTTAGGCACTCCATAAGGGAACCTTCAAAAAGGCTTCCTCTGTCTTTTAGTCTACTCCCACTGTTTTTTACATGAGACTATGGATCTCTTACAAGAAACATGGTTCAAAGTATATACCTGCATCTTATACTCTTTCTGTATTCATTAATCATTTGGAAGGGGTGTTAAGAGAGAGGTGATCAAATTTGCAGATGACACCAAGTTATTCAAGGTAGTTAAAACACGAGCAGACTGTGAGGAACTGCAACAGGATCTTATAAACACTGCGTGCTTGGGCATCTAAATGGCAAATGAGATTTAATGTGGACAAATGCAAAGTGATGCACGTAGGTGTAAATGATCCAAACTATGCGTACACAATGCTGGGTACTAAGCTAGGAGTAAGGCTGTAGCGGAAAGTCCCAGCAGTAGCTAATTCTGTCGGAAACAGCATTTCTGCTATTAGTGGTACGGCGTGGCAGAGGCTTTAATTCCACTAGTTTCATTCCTCTACTTCCGCAGTTCTGCTAATTTCATTCCGCTACTTCCACAGGCTTCACAAATAGCGGAAACATGCCATTTTCGCTACTTCCGTCATTCTGCCAGCGCCACAAAATAGAGGAACAGTGGTTTTCTGGCAGTTTCCGACAATTCCACAATTTTTCTGATAGTTTCTGAATTTGCAGAATGTCGGCAGAATGTTGGCAGAAAAGCCGCAGTATGGTGCGGGCAATTCCGAAATGGTGGAATGGAATCGCGGCATGGTAAAAGCTGCTGCCGCTTCAGCCCTAGCTAGGAGTTACCACTCAGGAAAAGGATCTGTGGGTGGTTGTGGAGAATACAATGAAATCCACAGTGCAGTGCACACCAGCAGCAGTCAAAAAAGCAAACAGAATGTTAGGAATTATTCGGAAGGTGATAGAGAATAAAACTGAGGATGTCATAATGCCTCTATACAAATCAATGGTGCGACCGCACCTCGAATATTGTGTGCAGTTCTGGTCGCCCCATCTTAAAAAAGACATAGCTGAACTAGAAAAGGTACACAAAAAGGGAAAAGGGAAACAAAAATGATCAAGGGCATGGAAGGGCTCCCATATGAGGCGAGGCTTGGTAGGTTGGGGCTCTTCAGCTTGGAGAAGAGACGACTAAGAGGAGATATGGTAGCAGTCTATAAAATCATGAGTGATGTGGAACTAATAAACAAGGAGCAGTTATTTACCCTCTCAGCTAGTATTAGAACTAGGGAACACTCCATGAAACTCATGGGTGGCAAGTTTTAAACAAATAAAAGAAAATATTTGTTCACTCAGCATATAATTGGGTTGTGGAATTTACTGCCAGAGGCTGTGGTAAGGGCCAGTACTATAGCTGAGTTTAAAAGAGGTTTGGACAAGTTTCTGGAAGATAGGTCCATTAGCAGCTATTAGCCAGGCAGGATCAGGGAACATGACGGGAGCTGGGGGAAAACAACAGGGAATGGATCCCCCATTGTGACCTGTTGGGGCTTCTCCCAAGCCACTGTGATTGGCCACTGTCGGAGACAGGATGCTGGGCTAGATGGACCATTAGTCTGACTCAGTATGACACTTCTTATGTTCTTATGTAGGTAGTTTTCAATGGGTAAATCAATTTGTATTAGCATAAATTGCCCAGTCTTTCTATTCCCTTTTTGATTTTCTGAACTACATTTAGTACAACCAGCAAAGTATTCCAATTGGTCTCTTTTTACTGGGAGAAAGGATGGTTTTTTTCCCCTCAGTTTAAGTTACCAATCTATCTCATTACTCAAGACCGAAAGCAGAAAGAAGAAAGAAGAAGAAATATATGCTTACTGTGGCTTTAAGTCCTAATGATCGTATTATGGTCATTTGCAAAGCTTCATGGGAAACCTTGGGGAAAGATGCTATTTCTCATAAATGCATGTTATTAATAATGACTACCAATTAAGAATTTACAATAGCATCATCTAAGAGGAGTCTCTTTTTAATAAAAACAGCTGCCATTAGGACTATTAAGTGGTCCCCTTGGTGTTGCAAGGAAACTTTGGTCGAGCAGACAAGTTGGAAGGTTAACCCCCAGGCTCAGCATGGCACCAGAAACCACGTGATGTTTTAATGTGTCAGAACAGGCTCTTCAACTCAGAGCTGGAGCTACAAGCAAAGTCTTGAGGGAAGGAAGAGAAGCCAAGATTGGGGACAGAAGCATCTGGCAGTTCTGAAAAGAGGAACACAGCAAATTATCCAAGGAGTCGTTGGAAGGAAGTGGCGTTGGCTGTTGGCCTACTTGTACAAGCTTGATTTGTGCTGGTAAGCCCACTTCTGTTCAAAACCTGCAGGAATGGCACATTGTAAATAAAATAAAACTAGATTAGAGGAACTATGTACTAATCCCATGTCAGCTGTCCACTCCTACATGAGCTAACTCACTTCTCAGGTCCAACATCCACTAATTACTTGGCACTAGACCAACATTTCCCCCCAGAAAAACTGTGTAAGTGATTAGCAAGGCAGAGTAAATTTCAAGTGCTGTTCTATGAATGCCACTGATTAAAATCCTTTGTTAATTTTTTTAAATGAAGCTCTTAGTTCTTTTCATCTCATTTTAAACCTTTGCAGCTGATTGTTATTATGAAGCTGCAGTTTGCTACCTTTGTGCAGCATACACCACAGTTAGTAATTCATCATACAGTAATCTATACATCTACTTAGGAGTGCTTGTGAACTCTCAGTAATTGTTTTAATAAATTCTAGCCTGCAAAATAATTTGTTGGAGTTAGCCACCACCAGTGGTATTAAAAGTACCAGAAAGTCAATTAGAGGAACACATATTTTAACAGCTAAAATAAGTTAAACAAATATGCCTAGTTATTTACATTAATTGTCTCTATTCCTTTCTATACAAAAATGCATGTAGGAGGCAATTGTTTTGCCACAAATGTTCTAAAGAAAGGATTTTACTGTAATTCCATCCAAATGAACCATTATATTACAGTTGCCACTAATTGTTATTTTTTAAAATATTTCTAATAGGCTCCATGTTGTTGATCACAGCTTATCCCAAAACTCTAGAAAAACAACTTCTTTCCATTGGTTGGTAGCCCGAATGCTGACTTCAATGCCTCAGCACAGCACACACATCCGGTGGTGGACACTGCTGTATATTCAAGCTGGGACACGAACCAGGACCCACAACATCCATGTCAATAGCTTCCCAAAAGGGACTATCTCCTTTTTCAGGTGTTGGTAAAGAGCAGCTTTGTATAAAACAATCTACCTTATAGTCTTCCTTCATTTATTAACCAATGACAGCATCATAAGGCTGTTTCTCAACAGAAAAAAATATTTGAAAGTTTTGTTGCCAACCTACAACTAGTGTGTCTAATTTATTTGACTGTGTTCAAACTGCAAGCTTAATTATCCCTGAATTAACCTCGGAGTACAGTTAATCTTCACTCAGATGGAAATCACTGTCTAACACGAAAAACATTTGATAGGGAAGCATCCATTGGCTTTTCAAGCCTTGACACTACAGCGTTAGCCAGCATGGATACAACTATTTGAATCCATGTCTGGCTTTTGGATTATATGCTTGAATTGTCCTTAACTAGCCAGAAATTGGCAGTTTTTGTCAAAGGCAAGACTCGCTGAAACTAGATCAGCAATTTTATATAGACTTGTCACTAAGCAGTCAATGGGAGTTGCAGGTGCTCAGCACTTTGTTTATATACGCAAATATAGATTGAAAGAGACATCTATTTTTATTTACCTTACCCCACTAGTTCCAAAATTGGCTTGTTAGGCCACAGTGAGTGAGCTGGACCAGGGAAATTCCTGTTATTTTAGCAAAAGTAGGCTATAGTGCCCATTGGAATCATAGCCAAATCCAGAGGGCAAAGGGTCAGGGCCCAGTTGCAATGCGCATGTGCCAGCTGCAGGATAGTAAAGGACAGAAAAGTGGTCCGTATGAATTTGAAGGATTGGCATTGGTTTGTTGGTCCAAAAGGCTTTTAACCATGTTTGCCTTCATACTAAATAAAAATTGACTCGTTTTTGAAGGTTCTGAGAATCCACAACTCCCATTTAAGTTATGAGAACTCCACTCTGCTGAAAAATAAGACTATTATCTAAGTGCCTAAATATGAATTTTGGTTGCTTATTTGGCATGAAAGTTTGACCATCTTGTCCCTGCTGGTCCCAGAAGGCTACCATCAATAGCTATTTCAGAAAAGACACCCAGCACCAATTAGCTTCCTAGAGTGAAACACCATCCCCCAAAGAGCAGCTTGCACAGAGAATTCCTTCCTGTTTCACAACATAATGTATAACGTCAGCTTCTCCAAACACTTCAATTACCCAAGCAAAAAATAGTTTTACATTTAACTGCATTGCAATTCCTGCCCCCTCAAGCATTTGACCTTAAAGGTCACTTGGATAATCTTAGGAAGTTGAGCCAGGAAAAATTAGATTGCTAGTATGCTATATTAAGGATTTACCATTTGGAGGAAATGAATTCCCTAAAGATAGGGAGAACGGGCAGCCCAAAAATGGGCAGCCCAAACTCAAATCTCCAAATGAATCAGGGCTGCATCCTATTACATTCAATTTACAAAAAGGTTTCATTGAAACTTTGTGGGTGGAGAGGTTGACTTCTTGGTCCCTACATTCATTGATATTATTAAACATTATATAGAACTTTCAATGCTCAAAGAGCTTTACAATCCTTATCTAGCTCATCCTCACAACCCTGTGAACAACCCAGGGTCATTATTGTTCCCATTTGACAGATGAGAAATTGAAGATGAGAGATATTGAGCTTGATCCCATGGCCCACAGAAATCACGTGGAAGACCACAAGGGGCACAGAGGATCTGCATGTGGAAACCACATGAAAAACCCAGGTGGCAGGAGGGCCATGGAGCAACAGGTTATTGCGCACAGAAACCACACAGAAGGACTGGCCACCAGTGGAGGCAGATAGCCAGGGGCAGCTAGAGTGTGGGCTGCAGTGATGGGAGTGAAACTGCACATTGCACAGGGGACATCAAGGGAAAACAAAACCCACACATAGCAGTTCACCATAATTGAGTAAATACAAGAGGGGAAACTAATTGATGCAGGAGGGGAAACTAATTGGCTGTGGAAGGGAGGGGAAACTAATTAGATATGGGAGGGAGGATAGACAATTGGTGTTTGTGCATGTGCAAAACAGCCACTGCTCTTAAAGAAAAGGGCAGTGGCCAAAATGACATTGCCACCATTTTGGTTAAGGGCAGTGGCCATTTTGTGCATGCACAAAACAGTCCCGGGGAGCATAGGCAAAATGGCCACCGCCCTTAACCAAAATGGTGACAATGTGCCTTTTGGCTAAGGGAGGTGGCCATTTTGCACATGTGCACTGCTGAGTACAGAGCTTGGCAGGTGGTCCCTCCCCACAGCAGCGGCAAGACAAAGGAGCTCCAATCAAGCCCTCTGAGGCCAGTAAGTACATGCAGGGCCCCATGTGGTGGAGGTAGGGATTTGTACCTCCAGACCTGTAACTACTATGGACAAAGTTCAGATTGGCGTAGACTAATCCGTAAAGGCCCAATGAGGGCCGTTATGGATTAATCCGAATCTGTAATGGGCATCTTTGGTAAAGTCAGGAACTGAACCATTTGACTCCGAGATCCAAATCCAAGTCCAGCACATTATCCACTAGGCTACACTGGCTCAATTTAAGCTGTCCTGAAAAGCTGAACTTTTCATTAATAATATCATATGAATTAACCCAGAGGTTTTCAAACTCTGGAAGTCATGGTAATTGTTTAGCAGCTTTACTACAAGACTGGTCATGACTACAGCAACGTAGGAAATCACCGCTGGCACTTAGGGTCAGGGTGTGACCATGTACATATACTGGCTGTGACTTCCCCACCATCAGTACATGTACTTTGCAGAAATCTCTGGCACTCCACTCCTCCACCCTCTTCTGCAAAGCCAGTAGGAAGCAAAACCAATCACCTTGTACAGCCATGTCCAGCTCACAGTGAGAATGTGCTAGTCCAGGGCAAGCTCCAGTTGGGAACACAGCAGTGCAAGAAATGTTACGGACTGCAGTGGTGCAAATCACTGATGTAACCATTACCAATAGTGGTCATTTTTAAATGGACCGTGGTGAGGGGGGGGATGGGTGTTCACCCATTCCCATGGGCGCATACCCATCTCCATCCACCTCCACCCATGGAACATCGGGCATTGGAGCCCATTGCTCCAATGGTGGGTGATGGGTGGAGGTGGGTGTAGCACGGGAGCACACATGCACCCCCACCCACCCCCGTGGCATTCACATGGGTGGGGGCATCTCGTGTGAAAAGGACCATTGTATGGATTTACCACAGCTCTAGAAGAGGGTTAAGAGACATAGGCCAGGGTGGGTCTACATACCATTTACTCCCAAGTAAGTGGTTTGTGGAGCCTTGCTGTAGACTCTAGTGCTTATTCAGTTCAGTCACGTGTCTTCATATTAGGGGTGTGCATGTAGTTTTCATTATTACAAGTAACGATAATGACTATTGATAATAATGATAATGAAAATGACAATGTTGTTATCATTGTCATTATTAGTACTGTAGCAGTCGGGTTTTTGAGGGGAAATGTGGAGAGGGGAGGAGGGAGCAGACATCTTGGAGCCCTAAACAGGGTTGAACTCTTGAACTGTGCCTGTGTTGGGAGGGGCGAGCAGCTCAGCAGTATCTGATGGATGTATCACTGTCTAATGAGCAACGCAAGCAGGCCCCAGCAGTCTCATGGCACTCTGTGCCTACTGTCTCCCACAACCAATCAGGGGGGCTTTGTGGGAGGGGGACTGCAACTCTTTATAATAGGAGGGCCAGGCTCTTTCTCTCTGTTCTGTGAGAGCTCTGCTTGTCAGGTTGCGTTTACAGAACTGTGGTGCTTGCACACAAAAAATCCACCCTAGCCCTCATTGTATTACCATCAATACCTTTCCTTCCTTATACCCTACATTTTACCTTCTCCCTTTCCCTGCCCTTCTCCCCTCTGTACATTATATATAGATAGGTAATATAGATTAGATATACATGTATATTATAGACATATAGATCAGATTAGAATAGTTATATAGATAATAGATAATTTTCATTTTCCCTTCCCCCGTCTCCTTTAGATTTAAATAGATATTACTTGTGTACATATATAGAGAGATTAGATATTATATAGGTATTTAGGCTAGTCTGTTTTATTATATATATTATGTTATAATAATACACACACACACACACATATAAATATAATGTTATCAGAATTGATACTGATAATGATACTGATACAAAAAATAAAATCTTAATTTGAAATGATACCAATACCAATGACAATGATAACGACATTGTCATTAATAACGATAATGAAAATGACATTTTTATAACAAAAACGATAACGAAATACAAAAATTACATGGGAGCCTGGTGCACCCCTACTTCATATGTGTTTGCCTGTTTCTCCTCTAAATGTCCACTGCCTTCAGCTGTAACATTGTGAAGCCAAGCCTGAGAACTTTGGCAACTTTGGCCAAGGTGATATTAAGCATGCATGAGGAAGAGGAAACGGGACCTCACATTTATGCAATTTTAAATTGAATTGAAAGGAAAAGAACTACATTTCTGTCAGAATGAACAACTTGGTTGAATTGAGCAAACTAAATCTGGCACCATTTTAGTCAATGAGGTATTATTTCACATTGCTCTAATACAGTAGTCCGAGCTAAAGTGCACCCATGGTTTCCTATCCAAATATACCACATAGCCACGCTGTCAAGCTCAATACAATGTTGAAATCCTTCTTCTTGTGTTTAATAGAGCTGAAATGAACATCTGATTTTTAAACCTCCAGTTAGTCTGCTTGTATATGAATAGCCTTGTAGTGGAAGAGCAGGATGGTGGAGACAATCCCATGCCCCGCACATGTGCACACAAACCACGTGCATGTCCATAGAGAGCACATTACGGTGCATGGGACCCATGCGGATCACACTCAGGATTGCAGCCAGTGATGTGAATGTTGGGGGGCTATTTGCAGGGGAGATCTTACCAGCCTAGGGCTGAGCAGGTGGCAGTGGGCAGCCTCATCCAGCTCCCACATATGCACAGGCTTCGGGTTCACTACAGGGTTGCTAAAAAGGTAACTTCTGCTTCAAACTCTTCAACCCCTGAGAAGCATACACTCATGCACCTGGGGAGACCAGCCTGGGCCTCAGCAGGTCGAGGCCAGTCTCCAACAATCATTGCCTCCTGGGAACTTTAATTGCAGGTCATCAGCCCTCACCACGCCAGTGTTTAGCTATCCAGGCAGATACTGGGTGAAGGGTCCACAGGATCCCAGACATCTGGGGACTGTTCAGATCCTACAAACCTTCCAGATCCCATTATCCACTTGGATAATTGTTTAGTGTTTAACCTAGGACTAAATTAAGTGGATATTAACTGGTCTACTAAAGTCTTCACAAGACGTATAATATCAAATAAATGTTTAACTTAAACGCCAGATCTAAAACTGCCGTTTGGCCTTGACGGTTCATGATTCACTCAGCACCACATGGGTTGGAAACCATAACTATCCAAGCAACTCAGTTACCTTTTCCCTTTGTTGTCTAACATAAAAACAATTATCTACATTTTCTCTCAGCATGCACCCTCAAATAGGTTTTCTCTACAGCAATGCTCTTTTTATAGTCTGATTATTTATGATCCCCGCTATCATTGCTCAATAGATTTCCCATTAAACAAAAAATAATCTACATAAGCCATGGCATCAGCAAATTTTGCAACCTCTGAAACAATGCCTTATTCAAGGCCATTGATTTTCAAATGAACAATGGACATTCTGATAGTCAGTCTCTTAGCTACTCTACTTGCTTTGTTGCTCTCTGTTTTGTGGTTTCAGCTTGACAAACCCTTTTTTATTTGGTTCCATGCAAAGCTGGCCTTAGAACTGATGGGGGCTGGGGAAGAGAGGTGGGGATTGGAGCAGGGAAGAGAGTGGCAGATCCTTGAAGAAAGCACCCACACCAAGGCCCTTAGGAGCAGTGGCTACAGGACCCCAGGACAACAACCATCACCACTGCTTTCCGTCCTGAAAAGCCCCAGGAGCCCCACCACCACAACAAAGCTCAGATGTGGCAGCAGCAGTGAAGGGAGTGCCTGACGTTTCCTCTTCAGAAGTGCTGAGTCTCTGGAAAGCACAGGGCCAGATGTAGGCTCTGTCCACCTCTCCATAAGGTTACCCCCAGTCGAAGTCAATGGATAAGCCAGTTCCAACAGGCTCCCTATATACCAGCTAATCCAAAGCTGTTCTTTGAGATCTAGCTCAATTTCTTATTTTCATCCTTAAATCTTAGGGCCCAGAGTTGTATCATCTACTAATGAGGTTACAATCCTATATGTGACTTGCTATACTATGCATGTCTGCATTGCTGTCTGGGGCCACAGAATTGTGTTAAAGACCATTTTTAAATGGGCAAGGCTGGGGGACAGGTCCATGTACCAACACAGTACCGTGGAGTGCCAACACACGTCCGGGGGGGGGTGTGGATTTAAACAGGCCGAAATGGGGGTGTGCTGTGCATACGCCCCTACTCACACACTGCCCATTTCTACCTCTGCACGGACCATCCCGGATTTCCCCCCGATGCTCCATGCATGGGCATGACTGGACAGTGTGTGGGTCACAGGAGCACATGCCCATCCACGTCACCTTCAGACAGGCGCTCGGGTGGGTGAGGGATGTGTGGACCTGGGTGGGCACATCCCATTTAAAAATGACCAAAGTCTCACTGCATGGAGTCACACAGAAAAATTAAACAGCCCAAATTATATTTTAACTTACTTTAACTTATGTATTTAATTG
>QEPC01008451.1:3092938-3107708 GCA_003113815.1 Sphenodon punctatus | reverse complement strand
GCCAGGAAGTCTGCTCCTCAGTTGCCCCCCCTCCCTGGGCCTCCCAGCCAGTTTTTTCCTGTCCAAATGTGGCCGAATTCATCCAAACGTGGCTGAACTGTTTGGGACTTCGGGCGTTTGGTTCAGGCAGCCGAACTGGCTGAGTTCGGGCCAAACTCCAAACGTCTGAACTGCGTTCGCACACCCCTAGTGTTCGGAACACCCCTCGGAACCTCGGAGAACACTCGCTGAGTTCCAAGGGGGGAGTCAAGGGTGAGGTGAGCGCCTAGAAAGAGCAGGGGGGGCCTAGCAGGGGATCAAGGGTTCGTTACTTACCTTCTAGAAAACCCCTGCACTGATGCATGGCCTCTTTCCGTTGGTAACTTTGGAAGTAAAAAACAACAACTGATCATGCTCAGAAAAGGCCTGAGTGGCCCTTTCTGAACATGTGTAGTCCTTTTCAAGGATGGTGCTGGTGTGCTGACACAAGCTTCTTGTTTTTACCTTCAAGGTTTTTCATGGTCATAGTTCACCCTATCTTCAAACTCTTATTTCTCACTACATTCCCACCCAAGAGATTTACTCCTCTTCTGCCACCTGCCCCTAAGTCCCCCATTTCCTGAAATGTCTTCCCCTTCGTCCCATGCTGTCACTGGATAGTGGGTTTGTTATGTACTGTTATATTATGCAAAGTAAATTATCCTAATTTATGCTTTGGTGTACACACTATGGTCCCAATCCAAAGTCTGTATGCACACATGGTGCTACAGAGGAAATTTGCTGCCTTATGACCATGCCATCACCCAGTGACAGCTGGCAAACCTTTTGGCTGGGGTGGTGGTGAGCGGTATCAAATTAAAAAAATATATGTTGCATGTGTTCTATGTCCAGGATCTAAACCCAGTTCTTTTTGATTAATTGTAAGCTGCTAATGGCAATGATAATGAGCATGTCACTAAACAATGCTATACAATATGTAAAGCATGGACGATTTTCAGTAGAGCTTGGCAAGGGAGTCATTTATACTTCATAGCTCATTAAAAAACTGTTCAAATTTTCTAGGTTTAGACATGGAAACTATTGATTATTTACAGCGCCACATGACCTTTCCTGACAAGCAGGAAAATGTATGAGATATAATGTCAAAATTCAATCATACAATAGACTCTAAATTATCTTGGTTTTCAAAATGCTAACATTGTTTCTACACATTTATTTTAGTGTAGGGCCCTCTTTAAACTAAACTTGTGGGCAAACCATTGTCAAAACTAGCTCAAACAAAAATTCTTCTTACCATAAACAACCTTGGATGGGAGAAAACAGCCAGCACAGATGTCTTCACACTCCAAAAATTATCTCCTTTCCATCCTGAAAATGTAAACACCAAAACTCTAAAAATGAAAAAGCATGTCAAACTAAAGGCTAAGAGGCTTTATATCAGATATGCCATGTTTCCCTTCAGGGAACTGGCTAGCTCATCACTTATAGACTACCGCAGTATTTGGCGCTGGTTAGACCTTGGCTGGAGTATTTATTCTGTCCCGTTGTGGGCACCATATTGTAAGAAAGTTGCAGAGTTCAGAGGAGAGCACAGATAATAAAGGGTTAAGAATGCAAGCTATAGGAGGAAAGACTGGCGGAACAAGGATTGTTTAGCCTAGGGAAAAGATGATTTCACAGCCTTTCAGCTAATAGTTTTCAACTACTTAAAAAGCTGACCTATTTGCCCATACTTCAGAGAAGACGGAGAGCTCTTTCTGTTGCCACCAAGGATAGGACAAGAAACAAAGGTTTAAAGTTGCAGGAAGTAAAAAGCTGGCACTTCTGCACTTATCCCAGGCAAAGCTCTACTTCCTGTGTTTCTGTGTTTTTCCAGAACAATGAAGTGGTCACACATGATGGCTGTGTTATAACTACGAGGTGTTAACAAACGAGACAATAGCCTGCTATAGCCCACGCCAGGTGAGTGTCCACCTGCTCATTTATTATATCTCTACCCCAGCGGCCATGTGGCCATCACCCACCAGACATGCAGCCCCCACTCACGGCGGGGTCTCAGAGCCCGCAAAGCCCACTGTATGGGCAAATATGGGCTAATGAAAACCCATGTGTCTGTCACTTAGGTTGTGTGCAGACTCGCACATGAACAGGTCCACCAGAACCATAAAGTGACAAGTGAAAAGCCTAGAGCATTCGAAGAGGGACCACATCCTGCCCCTCTCTCTGCTCTTGCTCTACATCCACCTGAAAAGGCCAATGCACACCAAATTCAAACATGTGTTGTCTTAGCTTGTCCTGGTTTGCAGCACATTCCCAACACACGTTCTTCCCGAGCCGTTACATTCTTCGGAGCAACTTCCACAGGCTTTCCAATGCAGTGGCCATGGCTCAGAACTGACAGCCAGTCAATTATGGTAAGTTAATGCACCACGAGGAAGGAAGGGAATTGCTGCCTTTACAAAGCTGCATGAGAAATGCTTCCATTTACTGCTATCTAATTACGTGGGTTTCGCCCTTTACTATGTTCAACTACCAGTACCACTACCTCACTAACTTTGGTGTTCCATCCCAGGTACTCTCTACCTACAAATCCACACGCCAGAGGTATATTCCCTGGAGTGAGGAAGAGACCAAGGCCTTCATTGCTCTATGGGGGGAGCAGAAGGTACAATTGTCACCGCACCCACCAATAAGACACAGAGACCAAGTGCTGGATTAAATCAGGCCACACTCTTTATTCAACCAAATCAAAGACGGTGGGTGATTGCCCCAGCAATATGGGTCCAGTATGCTTAGCTAATTGATTCTTATAACTCGGTACTGGCCGGGATGTGCCTTCCCGTGCCAGTTCCAAGACAAACAAGGCTCCCCTTCGACAGCACCCTGGCTCTGGCTGAAGGGGGAGTGTCCCAACTGTGGGCTTGAGTAAGGAGGTGAGTACCCACTGAGTCAGCAGACCGTGCAGGTACTTACTGACCAAACTGCAGTACCCCTCCCAGGGGCATAGCCCCAGTGCGTGCTACTGGCTCCTGGCACTGGGTGTCACCTCCCCATCTCTTAAGGAGATGACTTGTTTCATTAATTTCTATCCTATTTAACCTACTATACCATACTGGACCCCCGCCACAAAGGGGGAGTCATACCAGGACTCCCCCGGTACCCACCGCCTATAAACTCACCAGTACTTTCAACTGTTGGGCCAAAACTGCCAAGTATAGCGTGTTCCCTGCTGCGGACAAATGCACTCCATCTTCACGGAACAGCTCAGTCTGTCCATACACAATATCTGCATGCTGGAGGGTCATTCCTCCTATGCTCATGATCCATTTTGCTATTTTCCTATTAATATTGCGTCTCGTTTTATCGACTTTGGCTGGAAAATGGCCCTACCCCATTTAAGCCTAGGTACTTAACTGGTCCAAACTAACTGAACTTATTTGAACAAACTTTTAACATGTGCTAAATCTCGTTTCATTTTAATTATAAGATTAACCCCTTTCCTTGCCGGGATGTCGTTCTCCCCTTGGTGAATTATGATTATGTGCGGAGCCGCTGTGATTGCCTCGCGGAGAGACCTGAGCTTTGGGATCAGCTGGTGCCATCGCATACCTTCCGTTCCATACCAGTGAATAATTGCCTTGTCTCCCAGGCCTGGTTGGCACCCCCACTGGCTCTTGGCAGCGGCCGTACCGGCCCAACAAACCAGGCTGTGACCCACGATCCAGGTCAATCGTCGCTCAGCCACAAGCCCCTAGGTCCTAAGTACAAAGAAATAATGATTATTGCGAGTATGGTCTGATATATTTCTTGTAGGCACCGGAACGCCACTGGCTTATTGCTTTAATGGCTTCGGTTGGTAAACCCGCCGCTGCTGCTCTTGTGGCAGCTCCTATTCTAAACGAATGGGACCCGTAATCCCTGGGGGATAGGCCTAATCTGGTCAGGGTACTTCTGAGTATCGCATTAAACTGGTAAGTTGTCAAGGGCAAGCCATTTTCATGCCTGAATAATGTTCCAGCCCCTGGGGGGCGTATGCCGATGTATCTCTTCATTTGCTCAACTGGGCATATTCCTTGATCCCCACACCTGAACAATTCAACACTTGTTCCTCTGTTTCTCTGGTCGGTCTTTGACCATCTCAACCTCAATTGTATTGTTACAGGTGTACATTTAAGGTCTTCAATCATGAAGGCCCCATTGCTATGATCCTTACGGGATGCCGGGACTACCTCACTAATCCTAAATCCCCCAAAGTATGTTATTGCGTAGGCTGTGGTGAACAATTGCGAATCGAAATTATCATGGCACACTTCGGGTAGGGTGCCGATGATGCGCACCAGTATGAAGGTAGTTATAGGGGCCCGGGTGTTATCCGGGGGCGGGGTTGATCTGGCCCAGTTCTCCAGCATGTGCCTCATGTAAAAACCTTTATCTGTGGAGGGGTAGCCGTTCATTCTGCTAACGAACGTAAGGGTCGCTACTTTCCCTCCGATAGTGCCCGGTGCTAGTCCCTTATTTCTGAGTGACATGGCAAATTGAAGAACTTCAGATTCAAATATGGGAAAGCCCATCCCCCATCCTTTGATAGCCCTGTACCCTTGAAACTCACGTAAAGCCCCCGGTGGCATGGGGTCAGGGAATTCTCTGGCCTCCAGCGCTAGTTCCCAGAATCGCTTGATCTGAAAGCGAGAGAGGGCTTCGGCTATGCCATTGTCAATGCCTGGGACATGTCGAGCTATAAACAATATATTGTTCCGCAGGCATGCCCCAACTAAAGTCCGGACCAGTGTCATAACCCGGGGGGAACGGGAAGATAGGGTGTTTACTATGTGGACCACCGCCAGGTTGTCACACCAAAATAATACTGTGTGATTGGCGAATGGGCCCGTCCACAGCAGTATCGCTACCACTATGGGGAACAGTTCGAGGAATGTTAAGTCCTTCGTGACACCTGCCTCATGTCACTCTGGCAGCCATGCTAGAACGCACCATCTAGTCCTAAAATACACTCCAAACCCCACCCCTCCTGCGGCGTCGGAGTGGACCTGTAGGTCACTACGAAGCAAGCACCTCTCTCTTCAAAAACTAATGCTGTTATATTCTGCCAAGAATTCAGTCCATGCTTTAAGGTCTTGCGTCATATAGAGTGTTATTCAGATCCTATAATGGGGCGGTAGGTCCCCCCTAAGCTTCCTGTACAGTCGGGACAAAAATGCTCTGCCGGATGCAATGACCCTACATGCAAAATTGAGGCTCCCCACTAGAGACTGCAAGGACCAAACGGCTCCTGAATCTTTTTCTTTAATTCTACCAATTTATTCTCGGGCAAGCTGGACAATTTCAATTCGGTGTTCAATTCGATCCCCAGATACGTGATTGTCGGGGATGGGCCTTCTGTCTTTTCGGGTGCAAGGGGTATGCCCAATTCCTCCACCATTTGCTGGAACCGCCGTAATGTGGTTGCTCATTCATCTGATCAGGGAGGGGCTATAATCAAGAAGTCGTCCAAGTATTTGGTTACTTCCCTGCCCCCCCACCGTTGCTTAAAGATCCATTCCACAAGGGAACTGAATCGCTCGAACGCCAAACAGGAAATGGAACACCCGATAGGCATTGCCCGGTCGTAATAGTATTTCCCCTCGAAGTGAAAACCTAAGAGGTGAAAACTTTGGGGTGCACTGGGAGCAATCTGAATGCTGACTTGACGTCGCATTTTGCTAACCGTGCACTCCTTCCAATGTCCCTAGCCTTCTTGACTGCCTGGTTGAAGGATGCATATTTAATGGTTGCCAATTCTTTTGGTATGGCATCATTCACTGAGGCGCCTCAAGGATAGGACAAGTGATGGATCAGACGAAAGTTTTCTTGCGTCTTTTTAGGTACTATGCCTAATGGGGCTAGGACCAGGCACTGCATAGGGGGGTGGTCAAACGGGCCTGCGACTCTGCCCTCGGTTACCTCCTTCTCTATTTTTGTCCTCACCAGCTCTTCCCTACCTTCAGTGGATTTAAGGCTCTTTACTTGTGCCAAGGGCTTAACTGTGCCCGCTGGAATTATAAATCCCTGTCTAAAGCCCCGCACCACATATTCGACTTCGGCCCTGTTAGGGTGCGCTCGTAGGGCTGCCTCTAATGCGTTGACCCTAATTGGTGTTGGCCCCCTTTTGGGGGTGGGACCCGTACGTGGCCCCCTGGTTATCTTTACTGCTACCTCCTCCAGGGCCATTGCAGCCTGCCCTACCTCACTGCTGGGGCCGGTAGCATGTGCTCTCAGGGTGCCCCCCCCCACAGCTGGAGCACACGTGTCGAAACCTACACTGCTGATGGCTGCACCGGCCAACCCTGTTGTACTCCCAGCACGGGCCGGGGCCCCCCTGGCCTCTCCTACGGCTCTCCCCCCTGTAAGGTTCATTTGCGGGTGCAACACTTCCCCTTATTAGGGGGTGCCCACTGTCTGATCTAGGTGCCTTTGTGGCATCCACCATGCTTTCCAACCAGATATCTGGGGTGTGATGATCCCAATGCAGGCCTGGGGTGTTTGCTGCCCTATGATGAAATGCTTCGTCATAGCACAACCAAACCCCCGGGGGGCCCGTCCCCGGCACCCTATGGACAATATCAGCATATTTGTGGCGCTCGAGGCCCCGCCCTGGATCTGCCTGCATGATGACTCCCATATATATGGCAAATGCGGAGGTCCAGTTTGCCCAATTCCAGTCAGCTTTAGGGCGCCGGAATCTTTCTTTATCTTTTTCACCATCTGGGTCTGAATGATCCACTATGGGATCACTGAACAGGAGTGCAAACAAATCCACATACTCTCCTTTCCATATTTTTTCTTTGGTTGCCACTGTTAGGTGGCTCCCAAACGGGGCCGCGACTGCTGGGATTACCCCTCCTGGCGGGTGAATGACTGGTGCTGGCCCGGGTCCAGTACTAGTTTGCATTGGGATGGTCTCCGGTGGGGGAAGGGGAAGGAGGGGAGTCACCAAATTCCCTCCAGAGACACCTACTGGGTGTGACTCGTTTCCCATCCCCACACCGACGGAGGGACGGACAGGGTACACCCATGCCCATTCTCCTTCTACCTGTACGAGTCTGGGGCTTGCAGGGTCTAATGCTCGTGCCGGGTTTGGTTGAGTCCTCTCTGGCTGACTACTCCCTTGTTGTGTTCTAATGTTAGGGGCTGACTGCCCACTTTCATTCTGTGACATTCCTAGGTTGTGCCCCTCGAGGAGGGTTAGTCCTTCCCTCCCTCTGGTGGGAAGTATCATCCCCCCTTGTGTGGCAGTCTCACCTTGCACCACTTCAAGCTGAGTCGGGGTCCTTCTAAGCGGCACGGCATTGTCCCCCCTTTCCTGCCTGGTTGGGGGACCTTGCAGTGCTTCCTCGAGGGCGATGATCCTTTGCCACATGGCGAAGTCAGTGCTCGTACCCTCTTGGGCCAGTTCTTCCATCCATCTCCAAGTCGCTGGGGGTTCATAACCGGGTGTTACTATTAACCCATCATGCCCTACTGCTGCAGGTGGGGCTACCAGAAATCTCGTCGGGGGGCCCAGTGCAGCTGCGGTTACCATGCCATGCCCCTGTAATCAGTACTGGGCCAAGCCAGGGACCCCCATTTGGTCACCCTGGGCACCCAGATCCCCGGTCGCCCAGGTCAGCCTTGTCGGGCTGGGGCTGGCATGAATCTGTGCCACCGTGATGTGGGCCCTTCCCTGGTCCTCCCCCCCTTGCTCGTATCTGGGGTTGTGAGCCCCCTGGCCGGCCGGCCTCTGCTGTGGGTGGGGTTCCCCTCTGGCTGCCCTGCTAGGCCCAGACCAAGCCTGCCCTGCTCTGGACCCTGTCGGGCCTACTTCAACTCCTCCCTCCTCCCGGAATTGGGCTGGAGGGTTCAACACCCTAGTGCCCCTTCTGGTTCCTTCCACAGGTGGGGAATAGCTAAAATTGGCTGCATGCCACATGTGAGCAAGTACTGCCCACTATTGGCCATGTGTCATCACAGGGCTGGCTACATGCTCAGCTATTGTCTACTATAGTAGAAAAGGGATTTTGCAAAGCTGGGTGTCGTTATGTGTTGCACCAACAATGCTAATGCATGAAACGGACACGTCAGTACACACACAAAGTCATGTAAAAATGTCAGACCTGTTACCACCATTAAACGTGGATTTTTTTCTTTGGCTTTTTTCCCTGGGTGCTATAGCCACCCAGGGTACGGGGCCCAGAAACAATGGGGGCTGATGGATATCCTGGCCTTTGGTGACATTTGGGTGAGGCCTGATGTACAGAGACAACTGTCAATACCATCCTGCAAGACTCGCTATGTGCTCATAGGGTGACTGGTTCATGCACAAAATGGGGTTCCATGTATGCATGACAGAGAGTAGACACTGCACAACCATTCTGCATTTCAAAGTTCACCATAATGGAAGCGTGGGAGCCCCAGATGACATGAGAAAGTGAGATGAAATCAAGACTGAGACTTTTCTGGATGTCTGTCCACTGCCATAAGTAAGGAAGTCACCAACAGAGGCTGGACCTGCCCTGTCCTTTTCTGTCATTACTGTCCTGATGACAGTGAGAGGATACCTGCAGGGCCACTCTGAGTGCCTCAATCAGATGGTGGAGCTGAATCTCTGGGAAAACAAGTGGCTCAGGGTACAGGGAATGTGTACTGACTGAAGGAGAGCTCCTTGCCTTATACAAGCTCTATTGTCCTTCTCTATCTGAGACCACAAGCAGACAAGTGCAGAGTGCCCTGGCAAGCAGGGATGTTTTCAGCCCAAACTGTGTGGTGGTGCTGAAGATGCTTGAGAGGGGTACAAAACGTGCATGTTTGACTGGGGGTTTTGTCTGAACTTTGAGGGATTCCCAACCCCACGGTGGATGAAACCCCAATAAAATTGTGAGCTGCTACCTGCCAGTGAGCTGTGAACTGTATTGCGAGGCATGGATACAAGACACAGGGCTAAAAAACATGCAAAGATTATTCCTTGGACTGATTGCTTTCATTTTGAATTTTCACTTTTGCTTTCAATTTTCACTATAGGCCCTCAATTAAGTCAGCTTTCTGTGCATACTGCATAGCAAAAGGTTACTTCCAGACACCAAGTGCTGGCAGTTATTAACCTTGGTATGAACCTCCTTGGGTTGGTGCTGATAAGAGGCACTGGACTGCTCCCTGACTCATAATAGCTGAGAAGAAAGAAATAGCTGGCACATTTGGATAGCCTGCCTGCTATGTTCCCATAGTTTGCCATGGCTGAGAGTCATACCAGGGGATGGAATATTGGAAAGGGAGTGGTTGTGGCCAGAGTGCATCGGGGAAGAACACCTGCCTGTGTATTAGGTTTGTCCCACTAAATGGGGGGGGGGGGGCAGGCTAGTAGGGGTTACCCAAACGCACAAGAAATACACACCTGGGCTGCCCATTTATTAGGTTCTGTATGCTAAACGTGTGAGATGGGGCTGCATGGACTGAACCTGAACTCCAGCGGGCTATCTTCTTATTTGTTAATACCCATAGGCAGCTCTCCTGCCTCAGCCTCCTCCTCTCTTTGAGACTACAAAATGCAGTAGGTATATTTAGGTTAAGTATTGGAGAAAACTTCCAAACTATAAGACCAGTTGGGCAATGGGTAGTTGTTGACTAGGGAGTTTGTGGAATACCCTTCATTACAGGTTTCTCAGAAAGCACTGGATAAATATTAGGTGTAGTGAATCCTACCGGAGAACAGGGGGTTGGACTAGATGACCCATATATTCCTTCCAGACCCTATGGTCAGAAACCCATGCTCCCTGGGTTTTCCCCATGAATACGGGTCCCTGCCTATGATTCTATAATATTCAGGCATACCAATTGGTATATTCAAAAGGGAAGTAGTTCACTGAAGTCTCCCTCCATCATCTTAATTCAAAAGCATCCTCAGCTTGCAACATAGTCAGTGGGTGTCAACAAACGTGGTGGTGGCCTGATTTGGCCCTCGAGCTACCAGTCCGTTTGTTGCTCCACTGACAGATGTTTGCCCAGAATTAGTCCGGAACGTGTCAGCAGTGAGCCCTGGCTTCAATCCCAGAAACCTCCAGGGTCACAGTCTGGGCTAACGTCCACCTGATTGTGCCAATGTGGGCTATAATGTTTGTTATGCTCCACTATGAACCATCCTGGGTTGGGTCCACCATGGTAGAATGCAGGATACTGGGTGCAGATTGGCCACACATTCATGTGGCTTCCCACCCTCCCCAACTGCTGGCACGTTTGTTGTGCTGCTTGATCTCGTCGGGCCTGTGTTGGTTGGCAGGTTCCCAACCCAGGTCAGGTTGTGATAGTGGCGCTCCGCTGTCACTTCTGTTAACAATCCTTTCAACTGCAGTCTGTGAGACCAGAGGGCACACACTACTTCACAACATTTCAGCCAAAGATTGCAAAGATTTGAAATAGAATGTGATGCTTAATTCTCCAGCAAGCCACCTGTATGGGAGTTCATGTATCTCATCTTCTAATCACTTTCTCACTGTTTACTTTAATCCCAGCCTTTTCATTATCTGATCTGACAGAACCTAGTGATAGTAAATTACAGTATCTTTCTAGGAGCCCCATAATTGCAAATGATAACAAGTGACTGTGAAATAGTTCTGTAATATAAATGTCAAATAAATGCATGGAAACTGGGAGAAAGTGTCAGAAAAAAAGCTTACAATAACTTCTGTTAAACCCACACAAAGTAACATCTACATGAATGTCACCTAGTTATTATGATCTATCACCCTGTATGGCCACAGGAAACAGTGTCATTCTTTTGGACGACCTTGCATATGCACTGAGCAAGGATACTGTAGGAAGAGCTACCCAAGAGCCTTTCCTTGGACCATCCTTGATCCCCACTAGGCCATAAAAGACTCCCTCTCTTCCCTCTAGACCACAGGGAGCTCCTAGACTACCTCTTAAATCCACTACTACCCCCTTTCGTCCCACAGAGAGCTGAAACAGGTATCCACAAAAATGGGTATACCAGTCAAAATTGCGGCACTCAATCGGATGCAGTAACATTGGGTATTAATCAGTACCCAATTAGTGCACAACGGGCTATACTGTGTACCAAAATATCAACTTCTAGTCCTGATTTTCCAACTTTAGGTCCCAATTTCTTTACCGATTTATCATTTTCCTGGTAACTCAGGAGCAGTTATCCCTGGTATTTTCAGGTACTCAGTGCCTAATCGGTACTTGGATAGCCTGCCATGCACCTGATATGCACTAGAAATTACAGGAATTACCTGCAGGTAGCAAATGAGCTACCTTTTTCATCTCTAGCATTGGAAGGGAACCAATTACTTCTCATAATTGCTGCGGAGATGGCACACTGACCAGCAACTCCTAGCTGTGCTACTGCTGACAGATTCCACCCATAGCCAATTGCTTAATGAGATGCCCTGATATTGTAAGGAGAGTCCACCAGGATGTACAAAGGCTGAAGGGGGGGATGGGGGCAGTCAATCAGAAACTTGACATTTCAAATTTCATTTATGTATTTATTTGTTTATTTATTTCTGGTATTTTTATCCTGCCCCTCTCGCCCAAAGGTGACTCAAGGCAGCTCACAATAAAATCAGCATATATAAATAAATACAATGCAATAGAAATACAGTATACAATATAAGTATATAATTAAAAACACATTGCAGTCAGCCGGTTTGTACAACAACCACCCCACCCAAACCTCTAACCCATCCCTCCCACCCCCTCCAAATGCCTGACGGAAGAGTCAGGTCTTACAACTATACTGAAAGGCAAGGAGATTCGGGCTGAGGTGGATCTCTGCCAGGAGGGCATTCCAAAGCGATGGTGCGGCGTATAGTCAAGAATATCGTCCTGCTCGTACAAACCCACCAAAAATGCAGGACCTCCAGCAGGGCACTCCTGGATGACCTCAGGGGCTGCCCAGAGGGTGAGGCGATCCTTCAGATAAGCAGGACCCAGAGCAATAAGGGCTTTAAAGGTTAAAGCCCTTTAAAGGTTAATTTAATCTTTAAAGGTTAAATTAACTGACAACTGCTTGTCACTTGCTGCCTTTTTGGTTAGCATCATCCAGCTAATTATCTAACTTGTACTGGAGAGGCCACCAAAGATCCAACAAAATAAATTACAAAAACAACAGCACAACGGTATGTGAATTCCACTGGGCAGTCTTGCTGCAGAGATGAGGGAAAGCCCCCTGAGTCTAAGCCGATCTGGACAGAGAGGGGAGAGAGGGGAGAAACATTCCCATCGCAAAAGAAAAGGGCAACTATGAAAAGTCTAGAAGAGGTGACCTGGACACAATAGCAGACAGTCCCCTAACTGACTTGTATGGACGGACTAGTAGATAGGGTGGGCAAGCCACAGGGCTTCTCTAGATAGATCCCACTGCGTGACATGGTAGGGGCATATAACGCCACCCTGACCTGCTTTGTGAACTCGCACTCGCACACCTCCACCTTACCTTCCAGAAGCCACTTTTACAGTGCTGGGAAGGGAAGCAAGGCCCTGTGGTGCTGCTGTTTTGTGGTAGCCACTTTGTAATGCTAGAAAGCAACCCAGAAATAGGCTTGAGCTAGGATTGCCACCTCTCTGGGGTTTGACCCAGAGACCGCAGGTTTTGTCCCAGAGTCTCTGGAAGTAGCCTCAGTTTCTCCAGTTATGCCACATTCCTAGTAACCCAGAGGAAATCAGGTCTTCCTGAGGGCGCAGGCATGTCAGAAAGGGATTTTTCATGTCATAGGGATTTTTCTTCCCCCTTTCTGACACGGCCCCGCTCAAATAGAGTCATGTTGTCATAATGCCCTGTATGGGGTGGGGTTATATCAAAAAGGAGTGCAACAACCTTTTTGTCCCAGCCCCACCACTAACTGAGGTAACCCTAGCTAAAGGTAACCATGATATTTCCGTTCCCCTTTCTTCAGTGACCAACAAATTATTTCCCCTGCTTAACTGAGTGGTGAGAGGTGGCATTCTCTTTATGTGGGTCTTATTATTACCCATCATTGGATCAAATTCACTTTGTATGGAGGTGTGTACAGCCATCAGGCTTCGATAGGAGCTGAACTTACCACAGCGTGTGTTTGTGGTGCACCCAGAGCAGAGCTCAGAAGAGCCTATTACAGCAGTCCCCAAACATTTTGCCTTTGTGACCCCACATTGAAACTTAAATACAATCATGATCTCAGCCAGCAACAATGACATGCAAAGTACATCAAATATCAAGTGGTGTTCACAGATGGCACGACACCTCTGAGGATCCTGAACAACAGCTTGAAAATTTCTGGCCTACAATGCACCTAACAGAAAAGCAAAACTTAAAATTTAGTGGAGAAGAAGATATATATTTCTTCACCTGCCTGAGGCCGAAATATTCAGATAGCTAAATTATTCGTTCATGACAAATCTGAACTAATTGTTTGACATACCAGAAAAAAATGAAGGTCAATGTATGGTTTAAGAAAAGAACATGTGGGCTACGTAACAAAGGGTGTTTTCAGACGTTATGGGGCCGTACCGAAAACAACCTATTCATTCCCCGCCGGGGTGACCCCGTCATGCCATATCATGCCGTGGGGATCCCAGTGGGGAATCTGGGAGGGGGCGGGGCCGCGCAGCGCAATGTGCGGCCGCACGGCCCCGCCCCCTCCACGCTCCCTGCCGCCCGCCCTCTGGGGAGACGGGCGGGCAGCGGGGCCAATGCGGCCGCAGCGTCCGGCTGAATTCGCCATGGTCCGGGATCCCACCAGTGATCCCGGGCCGTGGCGCCCAGCCAGATGTTACTTTTTGTTGGTCCCCGCTGGGGATCTCTTTGACCACGCTTCCCGGGACATTCCCCCGGCTAGCCCAGGAAGCGTGGTTCAAATTGACCCCTTGCGGGTATTGACCGTGGTGAACATCTGGAGGCCGCCAAACAGACGTTCGAGACACAGTGACCACAGGTGGGTATTCACCGTGGTTCACTGTGATCTCGTAACGTCTGAAAACACCCAAAGTTTAATACACGCAGTCCTTCTATAATAATTATTTCACAGGCAATGGTGTCCATTGTTTTATCTATTCAGGAATGTTCAGTCCTGAATCCTTTATTGGTCCTATTAGATAATGAACAAACATCACAAGTCTCATTGGATGCAAACCTCATCTTGAACGGGAAAGTTCAAATTTCCCAGTCAGAGGTCATTCAAGTTTGACTTGCCATGCTCAGACCCCTCAATTTTAGCTTGTTCTTTCAACAGAGCAGTGTCCTTGAGTATTATACAGAATTTTGAAAAGACAGATTCAGAATGTAAAGCTTCCTGGGTGTCATTGTTATTTTGAAGGCTATTTGTCAGGCTTATTATATTTTTAGATGCACAGTCTAGTCTTGCTAGTGAAGTAAGCCACCCTGGTATCCATCAACCTCTTGTACAACTATAGCCTCACTCCTGCTTTTCACTTGCATAAAGAATAAATGTTAGATTAGTTTAGAACTGCAGTCTGTTTGTTTGTGGTGGCTCCCTTTCTTAGGACTGGAGATTTTATAATCCCTTAGAATACAGATGTATTATTTTGACCTTGACATATATTTTGTGCAAGTTGCAGGGGACATTCATAATGAAGGGGGAAGGAGGAGTAGTTACACAGTGATTGTGAAGAATTGTATGGGAACAGGAAAGTGACTGGATAGATTAGTAGCTCATTACTAGAAATGAACTGCTTAGAGTTTGGGTGAAAACAGACTTGACGCTAACCACCCTTTAACCACCCTTGGTGGTTATTTATGCATGTT
>QEPC01008451.1:3042291-3091117 GCA_003113815.1 Sphenodon punctatus | reverse complement strand
CGTACGACACAATTACACTTCCTTAGAGTCAGTTATTTACGTCTGATCTGCCATTACAAATGGAGCTTGTTTACAACTTTCTCTGAGGTGCTGGAGGAAAAAAATATTAAATAATGTGTAAATTAAAGCAACACACACATCCTACTTGACTTTTGCATTGTCCCTGGCTCACTGGCATGGATGTAGTTACTCATACATGTGTTTTCAGGATTAGGCCCAAAGTCAGCCTTCATGTTCTTCCTTTAGGCCTTATAAAGAGAAGCAGTATTTTATTAGCTTTCATATGTATTTCAAATGTTGTCACTTTACAGAAATACTATTTGATAGAATGTTATTAGGAAGCATTTTTGTTACTGCTTATATATACACACATTTATTTTTAAAATGCATGTATTTTAAAAATTCATATATATAAATTGTATACATATAAGTGTGTTTTTCTCTTTCTGTACAGATGGGTGCACTCACACATCATGTTCATACAAGGTTTGAAAATAGCCTGCGTTACTTTGTTGCATGGCAATTTGCTAGGGAGTATTCCTATTGGTGTCTTTGCATTTTGGAGTATCCCTATCAGCAGGAGGGACTCCCTCCTGCTGAATTTGATGTATGCGTGCTAATCAAATGATCAGGCTTCTTATTAATACTAGGGCATTTACCGAGAGTACCTACTTGGCCACAGACATATACATTTTTAGTACTCATTACTGAGTCTTCAAGGTTATTAATTTATGAATAATAGGGTCCAATTTTCTCCTCCCCTTTCCAATTTAGTTATATAATGTTATTAAAGTAACTCCATCCCCCACGGAGCTTACAGATCCCAATCTTATTAACAAACCAGGGCTTCAATCTGAAATCACATTGTCATTATGCTTGGAGGATAGGGCTGCTTCCAAGGTCTTCTCTCCAGCTCTGCCTACTGGGGGACTAATGTACAGGCCTAAATTGTGTTTTTGATGAGATTCCTTGCTTGATTTTTACCTCTTTTGAACCCTAGTTCCAAAAAGTTTTGACATAAAAAAAGAAAAGTTCCAAGTAACTCGGTAATGTCAGCTGCATTAGTTATATTGCCAGCCAGTCACTAAAAATCTCAATCTAAGGTAGGGAGACAGTGCCACAGGAAAATGAGAAGCTTGTATTCTTGGAACAATAGTAGATAGTAGAACACACTTTAGTGCTCCACATTTCAGACTACAGCATATGAATAAGTCATATATGCAATTCCCATTACTACGCACAGTGGTCAGTTGTACATACAAGTACATATCAGGTGTTTTGAGGCTTACGATAATCGAGAGGATTTATAGTGGGGAGCACTCCGGGCAGTGATTTTATCCCCCCGGAGCTGTTAAAACATAGTCTCGAATAGTGGGCGGGGCTTTTGACTCCCCTCTTTACGACAATAAATGAGACGGGTATGATACCGAGGCACTGGTTACAGAGCATAGTGGTTTCCATCTATAAAAAAGGAGATGCTTTGGACCCAGCTAATTATAGGCCTATCAGCTTGTTGTCAATTATTGGGAAACTTTATACCAAGTTTCTACTGGGCAAGTTTGGGGCGTGGCTTGATGAAGGGAGAGTTATTTACCCAGAGCAAGTGGGATTCAGAGCAGGCCAGTCAACAACTGATCAAGCATTTGTATTAAGGATGTTGTTTGCCAAATATGCAGGGGTGCAAGTAAATGCCCCCTCTCTTTATTGCTGTTTTGTGGATCTGCGGGCCGCCTTTGACTCCATTGATAGAGAACGTTTATGGATTAAATTGGGACAGTCCTCAATTGATGGGCGATTGCTCTTCTTAATGATCAAGCTTCATAACAATAATACCCTACAGGTTAGAGCGGGCAAAGGTCATCCACTAACTAAGACTATTAAAGTGGAGAGTAGTGTCAGGCAGGGCTGTCTACTTGCGCCAGCCTTATTTAATTTTTATTTAAACGACGTGGTCCCATTCATGGAAAGAGTGGAGTTGCATGCCCCCAAGTTGGGTAGTAAGAGGCTGGCCTTGCTCCTATATGCAGGTGACACGGTGCTGCTTTCAATGTCCCAGGTTGGTCTGAGACGGGGAATACATAGGTTTGCCTTCTACTGTACGAAAAAACGAAAGTCTTAGTGGTGAACAGATCCAAAAAACAACACCGATGGTATATTAATGACAAGGTGGTCGAACAGGTCCGCCTATTTAAATATTTGGGAATCATTTTTGAGGCTTCGGGGAGTTGGAAGTCCCACCATGAGGCTGCATTGCAACAAGCACGGAGTACAACTAAAGCTCTGGCAAAATTTTATTTTTCTAGGGGAGAGAAGCTAATTGATCCGGCGATTTGCCTTTTTAAGGCTAAAGTTATTTCACAGCTCTTATATGCCATACCAGTCTGGGATAGTGAGCTGATAGATAGGCTTGAAGCCCCCCAGAATAGTTTCATTCGCACTATCTTGGGTTTGCCTAAATGCACTCCACAAGTGATCTTGAGAGCCGAGTTAGCATTGAGAACCATTAGGCTCCAGGCGACACTTTTGCTACTCAAATATTGACTCAAAGTTGCTGTGTTTCCTCCAAATCTCCAGTCTCTTTTACCTTTCATTCGCGAAGAAATATCTATGCTTGCCTGGTCACAACCTATTGAAAAAATATATGTTACGCTGGGCTTGGCTAAAGACCATTTAAAATCTTTAGACTACGGCCAAGCGGTAGCAGAAATCAGGCAGAGACTTGTGGACCTGGAGATCCAACAAGAAGATGCAGCTCTTCAAGCTCAAAGGACAGCACCAGAATACTTTCTCTTTATCCACAATGGGTCGCGGCCAGATTATCTAGCTTGGCCTCAGATGCGGTATCGGCATGCCACCCTCCTAAGATGTAATATTTTCCCATCTGCATGGGTGGAGGGGAGACATCTTAAAATCCCTAAAAATCTTAGACTATGCCGGGAATGCAGGGAGGCGTCAGTAGACTCTGTGGAGCATATTTTGCTCCATTGCCCTAGGTATGACATCTTGAGAAGGGAACTTCTGCTAAGACATATAAAGGCCCTACCCAGTTTTGTGGGAGATGAGGTGAGGGTAAAGATGCTATTGAGGGGGGATGACTCAAGTTGCTCCAGAGCAGTAGTGACTTTTGGGTCTAGAATTCTGGTGGAGGTAGCCCGCCCAAAGTGAGACGGTTTTCAGGGGTCAAGCTTCGCCAAGGTACGTCCTGTGAAAGAGCTAGGCACTCTCCTAGTTAGGTAGACCATATTAGCTCTAGATGAGTGCCTTAGAGGCAACAATATGCTGAAGACCCGTGGAGACCATTTCTAAGGGCTGAAACTCATTGTATAAGTTGTTGCGCCATTCGATTTAAGTGAGGCACTATAATAAGTTCAGCTCGCCCTTTCACCCTCGTTTTTTGCAGAAAGGGGGCGTAATGTTAATGGGAGATGTTTTAATGTTCATATTTTATGCATTTTGATATACCTGTGTGTATTATGAAAGGAGGTCATTGTAGCCCAGAGCCTACCCAATTTTTTCTCTTTTGGCTCTTTTGGGTTTTCCTCCTTTTGAACCTTGAATGGTTTTGTTTGATTATATGTACTGGCCTTGCTGTGGATTGGCCTATGTTTGTCTATTTTTGTATTTATAGACTTTGGCTATGGCAAAAGCTAATGCCGTAAATAAACATTATTATTATTATAGTGGGGAGCAAACAAACACATTTTATGGGACAAACGTATTCATGACTAATATGTGAAATTCTAATTTTATGTAGAACTAAAAAGGTCAGGTGTTTTTTTTTTTCCAGCTTTCAATTTTCATTCATTTATCTTTGATCTATTTATTATTGGGTTGTAAAACATACCAAAAAAGGGGGGAGAGAGATGGAGAGACTTGGAAAATAGCTTTTTATCAAAGCAACTAAGATCAAAAGTAACCCACAACAAAAAGAATTTTTAAAAAACTTGAAATCAGTGAGTCAGTGCCATTGGAGCATGATAAAATTGTGGAGGTTCGTTCCACTGTGCATGTAACTCTTACAGCATTAACATATTGAGCAAGGGAATAGCTACATTAGGGATCAGCAATGCAGCTAAACCAGTGCTAACAAACCTAGGGGACCCAGACCCTCTGGTATAGCTGGCTGCATTCCCTTGCTGCTTGGAGGAAGGAACGGGGGGGTGTAATATTCCAACAGGCCTTGGGTGAGGGGTAGGGGTTGGGGGGGGGAGTGTTTTGTTTTGTTTGTTGTTTTTCCCTGCATAATATAGAATTTTAATTGTTTTAAATGTTTTATTGCTTTATTGTTTTTATAGTTGTTGTTCGCCGCGCTGGGCTGCCCTGTGGGCAGGAGGAGCAGGATACAAATTTTATATACATTTTAAAAATAAATAAATAAATCTTCTGCACCGGGGCCATTACAACCTACAACCCTGTCATTGAGAGTCGAGTATTATTTTCTTTCTGAGTTTGTTCTAAGTTAGTGGTTCCCCAAATTCTTGCCTGCGTTTCCCCCTGCTGAGTCTTTGGGTGAAAACAGACATGACGCTAACCACCCTTTAACCACCCTTGGTGGTCATTTATGCATGTTTCAGGGCTGCATAGGGCACAATACAGCCCTGCAACATGCATAAATAACCACCAAGGGTGGTGAATGGGTGGTTAGCGTCATGTCTGTTTTCACCTTTTGTTGCCTAGATAGCTACAAAGACAAGAAGAGCATATTAAATGTCAGTCAAAATCATGACACCCCACTCGGAGTCCTGGCCTACCATTTGTGAACTTCTATTCTAATTATAACTGGGAGGGGAGGGGATTACACATGTCATGGAGCTCAGGAACAAATGAGGTCAAACAGCATGCAGCCAAGCCCTTCTTTGAGAAATAACTTGGCTAAGTTCTATGCCCTATTCCCAGGTGTAACCCTTCAGACAGTGATTTTATGGAACAAGGGGTGTAAACAGACAGCAACTGCATTTTTTTCCTGCATCTGCCCATTTCAACTTCAGGTTGACCTGTCCATTTGAAGAGTGACTGCCAGATGTGCAAAGCAGAGCAGGTGGAAGCTGTTCTGTGGCAGCCCAAACACACCCTGCAGCACTGCAACAGAGGACATAAGAGAATCTCTTATTAGCTCTTTCCTAGGAAGATGCTTCCAACTTCCCATTAACGAGCAAGGGGGTTGGGGTTGGGATGGGCCCATCACAGAATGAGGATACATGACTGGCATTTCTCCTGGCCAGTTGACATCACAAACCCATCTTGTACCACTGTGACCAACATAAGAGAATCCCTAGTATTCTCTGGAGATGTTGCTCAGGCTTCCAACTTACCAATATCCAATAACTGCAATCAGGGAGGCTTTGGGAAGCAAATATAAGCTTCTGACAAGCTGCGCAGTCCTCACCATGGTTAGATCTTGTGGAGCTCATAGGCTGGCTCAGTGATCTTTGTGTGTGACTGTGTGCACTGCAGTTGCCAGTCTTACTGCAAGTGCTCATAAAATCAGAACCCTGCACTTATATTTTCTCCCCCACATATGCTCCCACAGACTTTGTGATACCAATGACTTAAACCTGTGCTAGTTCCAGTGCCTCTGGCACCTGTTCCTCCTCTGCTCACCTCCTCCTTTCTTCTTCACCCTTTCTACAAATGCTCCAGAAAGCAGATCGCTGCATGTATTAAAACTGTTATAATTTAAACAGAGGCAACACCTGCAATTGATTTAAGGAAATTTGCAACTTCTGTTAAAATGCACACAGCATGAGCAGGGCATCAGATCACCCCCAATGAGTCCAAATTTCAGCTACATTGGATGGAAACAAAGACGTTACAGTTGGAAATGTGTGCACAAACCATGCAATCAAATTGCTTATAAGAATTGGAACCATTTATCCAATCTTCATGAAAATTTACAGAAATGATTACGGTTGTGACGGGTACAAGCTGGTCAAAGTTAATGAAAATTGGATAGAATATTAAGATGTTACAGTAGGAAACATATTTCCCATTGAAACCAGTGGTAAACAAAAATGAAACAATAAAAAAACCAAAAAATCTCAATAATGAAAAGCAGAAAAATAACAAAAAATTAAAAATGGGTCCCTGGTACACACCCTATTTGACCTTTTTTGTTGATGATAGTTATTTACATAGATATTAAATCTGCTTTAACATTTGACTAGTTCAGAGACCAAGGCAGAGAGCAAATTCTCCTGCTTCTCACACAGCAAAATGGCAATGGCAGCCTCTCTGCCATTTTGGAAAAAGGCAGCTGGTCTGCACACATGCAAAATGGCTACTGCGCACATGCAACTTGGCTGCCCTTTTCCAAAATGGCAGTGATGCTGCCTCCACCATTTTTGAAAAGGGCATGTATGCACAGAATGGTCCAGAAGCCATTTTCACATGCACAGGGATTTTTTTAATTTATAGATTTTAAACCAAACCACAACAGGGTGTATTGCAGTTTGGTACTGATTGGTCCATGTAACAGGCATGGACCAATCTGATTTAACTCAAATCTGAATTCCTGCTCCTAATCTGTGGTTGATACTGTCGGATAACTGAGGCCATTTAGTTTGAATGGAAGACATACAGGCAAAACATCTATACTACCTTGCAGAGGAGCTTATGATTTCTTTCCCAGCACCAAGCCAGCATTTTCAGAAAATCCATTTATTTGACCTCCGATCACATATGTGGGGTACTGTGGCAGGGCACCAAATGTGAGTCCTTTCATGACTCAGCCTATGGCATTGGCTAGCCAACACTCTACCACTAGTCATCTGAGGCCCAGTTAGGGCCACTGACTTACATTACATGAGTCAGTACAAAAAAGAGGCAGAAAACTCAGTCCTAATGAAAGCAGACCTAACCCCACTGATGATGCTGAGGACATGATCACACCAAGAGAATATTACAATCCTCCATTAAAGTCAGTGACAAAACTCCCATTGGCTTTAGTGATGGAATACTGTCCTGTGAAATTAAAAAACGGGCAAAGGTGCAAACCAAAGACCCTAATTTGGATCACCTGTAGAATTTGAGAATGCTGATGACACCTAAGTTTACCTCTCATTTTCATCTGACCCAGGTCCGGCAATCTCAGTGCTTACTCAGGGTGAAAACAGACATGACGCTAACCACCCTTTAACCACTCTTAGTGGTTATTTATGCATGTTGCAGGGCTGTACTGGTGCCCTATGCAGCCCTGAAACATGCATAAATGACCGCCAAGGGTGGTTAAAGGGTGGTTAGCGTCATGTCTGTTTTCACCCTCAGTGTCTGGCAGCTGTGGGGGACTGGATGAGGATAAGGTGTCTGAAGCTGAATCCTGATAAGAGAGAGATGATGCTGGTGGGTGTCAAGCCCCACCCCAGACAAAGAGGCAAAGAGAGAGGAAAGCACGGAATCCCCCAGAGGTACCCGTCCACAGCAGCGGGGCACTCCCCGCCCCTAGCACTACGGCAGCGAGCACAAGCCCCGCCGCATCCCTCAGAGACACCGTCGGCAAGTGGCTCCGCCCCCCTCCCCCTCTGAGCAACACAGAGAGGCTTCCCCGCAGCAGGGAAAGGCATCAGGTGCCGGCCCCGCCCCCCTCCGACGCAGCGCACGCATAGTGGCGCGAGGGGCGGAGCCAGGGGCGGAGCTTTCGGGCGAGGCCCAGCTGGGAGCCATAAAAACGCCGGCGGGGTAGCCATTCCCCGCCGGTAATCGAGAGAGAAGCTGGCCCCTGATTCTTGCTTACTACCTTGAACTACTACCCTGAGCTAAGTGTATCCGTGTTTTGTTGAGTCTGTGTTTGTGCGTGTGTAAGGGTCTGGCTGTTACTCCCTTTTTTCCCCTTGCTTCAGTATTAGTGTGTGTGCTTTGTGTGCCCCTCACTCCCTGCAGCCCGTCCCCCTTCCCCTGCTAGGGACAGCATACCTACCTCCACGTGTGCCCCCTCCCTGCCTGGTTCGTCCCCCTCCCCCTCTCCGAGTACCCCCATCCTACACCCCCCCTTCCCTGCCGCCTCCTTCCTTGGCCCAGGGTTGCACCCCTCCCTTGGCCCAACCTTCCTTCCACCTGGAGCACTCCACCCCACACGAGGCCTGCACCTGGATGAGGGACCCCCTGAGTGGCTTGACGTTCCTGCGTGTAAGGCTGACTTTGCCTCTCCCTTCTCCTGTTGGCACTACCTCTCTCCCCCCCGATGATGACACGGGTCGCCTCGTAGACTTCGAGGAAAGCCCACCTACTAACCTGAGGGGAATACCGGGAGCCTATCGGACGTTAGGGAGAGAGGCTGCCTACCTTCCCTTGTCCCCTTCCCCTTGCCCGGGCCCATTCGGGCCCTCTCCCCCCTCCTCCCCTGACAGAGGGTAGGGGCGATGTCCAGGGCAATGTCCTGGATGTTCAGGTGGAGGCTGTGGCAAGAACCGCATTTCACCAAATACATCTGTTGAGGCAGCTTCGGCCGTATGTCTCGGATTCTGATCTGGCCACCATCATCCATGCTTTCATTACCTCAAGACAGGACTATTGCAATGTGCTCTACATGGTGATGGCTCAGAGACTACAGCTGGTGCAGAATACAGAGGCTCATCTCCTTACAGGGGTGGGCCGCCGGGAGCACGTTGCACTGGTGCTCCATTCTCTGCACTGACTGCCTATAGTCTTCTGGGCCCGATACAAGGTGTTGGTGTTGACCTATAAAGCCCTACATGGTCTGGACCCAACATACCTGTGAGACCACCTCACTCCCCAGGCTCCGGATTGGGCCCTGTGGTCATCAGGGAGTGCCCTTCTCAAAGTCCCCCGTGTTTTCTGGGGGGTGATTATAGAGAGGGCATTCTCAGTGGCTGCACCAAGTCTCTGGAACCCCCTTGCAGCGGAGGCCTGCGTGGCCTCGGACCTCGCCTCTTTCAACGTAAATGCAAAACTTGGCTGTTCCGCCTGGTGTTTGGTGAGGGAGATGGGTACAGGAAGGGAGGTTGAGGGTTAGGAAGGCTTTTTTGTTTGTTTTTTGTGTGGTGTATGCTCCACCATGGGTTTTAATCTTATATTTATTATTGTTTACATTACTGTATTTTATATTTATTGTGTGATTTGTTAGCCGCTCCAAGCTGCTTTAGCAGGGGTGGGGGGTGGGATATAAATGATTAAATAAATAAATAAATAATATGGGTGCTGCTTTGTCTGGTCATCAATATTTTTCAAGATAAAGTACTCATTCTTATGTTGTCGAAATACAACTGGAAGTTAAAAGGTGCAGAGAGCAAGAAAAGGAACAGATAGATAATCAAACCCTTGTTGAAATCACTAGAAAGACTCTGACTGGCTTCCGTAGGATTTGAAGTAGGCTGTAGATGAAAAGTGTGGAAAGGAGGAGAGAGCAAGAGTGAAAAGGTGAACAGAAGAAATTTGTAAAAGTGCACGAAGAGATGAGAACAAGGGGGGCAGGGCAATAGTTCAAGATGTCCCAGGCAATCATCCATAGAGCTACATTGTGAAGGTTATCACAACCATGATAGCCATGAGGACTAGAAAGTTTTCTCTTTTTAATGGAAACTTACATTCTGCAGAGCTTGGCTGCCATGAGGGCCAGATAAATACATCAAGCCAGCCAGGAATGTGATCATAGACTATACCCAAGTACAACTCCTTGACTCATGAACACAACCCCCACCCCCTGCCCCCTCTCTCTCCTGTCCACAAGTCTATGGTTGTTCAAAAGCTCCTTTTGCCTGCACAATCAATACCTTCCTCTCTTTACTTCAGGCTCCTTGATTATTCCCACACAGTGTTCACATTGACAGATAGCCTTAAACACAATTTTCAAAGACACTAGTAAAACGAGGTGCTTTCTTTGCTCCATGCTAAGCACACAAACTGATTTTCACCACTATCAAAAATCCACCACCCAGAACAAAATAGTCATTAGTCAATACCATACAGTGGCTGTTTGTGTTTGCCCTACACTCTGCTATACAGACAGACAACATCCGGCATCGGAGCATATGCCATATGCAAAAATTACAAGAAAGTAACAACATTAATTGCATAAGTGTTTTACACTCTTATAAATATGTTGCTGCTTATTTCTAATGATTTCTGGTGTATAAATTACTCTGCAATTAATTCATCAACATAAAATGTACTGGGACTATAAACATGTTTAATCTGCAATGCATTTTTGGAATATGTGTTACAATGATTAGATTTTCAATATGGGCATAACCAGTGGGGAGAATGATAAGGGAAAAAGCATCCCATGTTTTGGGAGGAAGGGGAGGAACAGAGGTTTCCCCAACACAACACTTTGAGGGTGGGCTTCTCTGATGATATAAGAATATGATTGAACTGATGGGTAGGGAGTGCAATATAGTGGTCAGCATTTGGTGTGGGGGGAAGAGAGTGTAGCATAGAGTGAAAACAGACATGACGCTAACCACCCTTTAACCACCCTTGGTGGTTATTTATGCATGTTGCAGGGCTGCATAGGGCACCAATACATCCCTGCAACATGCATAAATAACCACCAAGGGTGGTTAAAGGGTGGTTAGCATCATGTCTGTTTTCACCCATAGTGATAAATGAATGACCCCCAGCAAACATATCTCTAGCCTTGGGAATGCTCCATGAACGAAGGAAGAGGAGATAAAAAGTTTGTATCTCATCTCCATTTACTTCCTCACTCCTCTCATTTTTGACCAATGGTAGGCTGTCTTACACCACATTGTACTGGTGTCAATTTGTAAATTAAAAAATAAGCTTACAGAAGGTCTCAGTGTGACCTCTTTATGTGTACACATGCCTGTATGCAGGGGGCAGGTAGGAGTGGTGTAGAAGAATCATGGGGCAGAGTCTTGGAAAGTCAGGGGTGGGCTTTGGGGGAAAGGACATCTCCCCCTCTCCTGAAACTTCAGACCTTGGGAGGAAGATGGAATTTAGGGGTGTGCACTTTGTTTTCATTATTTCGATAATGAAAACAAAATTTTCATTTTTCATTTTCATTATTACATTAATGAAAATGATAATAATGAAATCTAACAAAATTTCATTTTTTGGTTATCAGTGTCATTGGGTAATTTTAGACGTGACGGACCGCTCAGACCGCCACGCTCAACCACGGTCCGGGATCCATTTCGGAAACTGAGAAACTCTGAAACTCTGGCTGGGACCTCTGAGGAGCCTGTCTCCACAGTAGCCCCAGCTAAGTAGTCAGCAGGCACTTCCCGCACCCCCGACAGTGCCTCTCTGATGAGAGGTGCTGAGGGGTGGGGAGTGGCCTTTGAAACTTACAAGCCCCAGCTGGGACCATTTCAGCTGGGGCCTGCTACTTTCAAAGACAAGACGGCACATTCGAGCAGCCCATCAGGTCCCATTCTGGCATCAATGGTGTCCGAACAGGGCTGGGTGGATTTGGGCACCCAATTCTTTGAGTGTACATCGGGGGTGTACAAATGTTTGGGTGCCCGGCTGCATCTCCACCTTAGAAGTCTAATCTTGCATCTGGATCTGTTAGCATGTACCCTCTGACACCATGGAAATAAATGGGTCTCCACACACATGCAGGAATCATCACTAACAGATATGAAAATACGATCAGGTCCTAAAAGTGTAAAAATGACAATTCAAAGAACTTGTTTTGTAGACATAAAAAATAGTTTTATTTTTTATCCAGCACTCCATATTGATAAGCAGGAGTGCTTTCTAAAAAGTAATATAGTACTATTTTTATTTACCTTAATCCAGATCTAAAGACTGAGTATTTTACTGCAATGTATCTCTCCCTATTTAAAGCATCATTGCAAAAGGAGAAAACTATTTTTCTAAACTAAATAGACTTTCTATTCCATACAACATTCTATTTGTGAAATGAAGCACAAATAGAATAGCCATCCTTGAATTTCTTGAGAGCAAAGGTTTGGTGGATGCCTTTAAAATAAATAGATGCAATACCTTAAAAATATTGTGGAATTACAAATGTTTTAAAAATAAAATGCATGTTACAAACAAAACCACGTTATATATTATTTTAAAAAACAGGAAGGTATGGCATAACTTTTTCTTTACACTCTCGTAATGGGTTCAAAAACAGAAACCAAAACATTGCTTGGCAGGTATTTTATTTTAAAAGTTAAAAAAAATACTTAAAAAATATAATTTCAGATTGGCTAACTCTCATGATATTGTCATGAGTCTTACAACTTTAGAGGTTTTAAGAACCTAACATTCCAAACTGTTCAACAACAAAAATTTCTTTGTTTAAAATAGTTTACATTGATGAAATCAAGGAAAACAGGAGACAAAACAAAGCCTTTTGCTAAGGTAGTGCTTCCAGTACGTTCCTTGGCACTGAGAAAGAAGTTGGCAGAAGCTGAGATAGAGGTGAAGTTGCAACACAGTTGGATAATTATGGGGTTATTCCAATGCCCAGATTCTCTACAGCCCAGAAGCACAGTAAGCTTAAAGCTAAGCTGTCTAGCTAGACCATTCGAGGGCTCAGTATCGTGTTGGATGAAGCCCTATTGTCACTCTTCATGGCATATCTTTGAAAAATTAATTGTCACATTTTTTTAGGATGCCCAAAGACAAAAATACGGGGAAAAAACCACTGTAAATAACGAAATGAGTAGAATAGCGAAAGAAAGTAATATTCTGCCCTTTTAGTATATTTTTAGCATTTTAATGAATTTTAAATTGTATATTATGTCTTTGTTTTATTATTACTGCTGATACGTTTTGTAAGCTGCCCCAAGCTGCTCTGTGAGCTGGAGGGGGCGGGGTAGAAAAATAGCATAATAAATAAATAAATAAATAAATAATGAAATGAGAGACTGGAAAAGACAGCAAATCTCTCAGTGAAATGAGAAATGGCAAGAACCCTTGTGAAAAGCAGATTTTCACTAGGTTACTTCACAACGTACTGGGGCTGATGAGAGAGACAAATCTGGCTGCAAGACACCCCGTGATGTTGCCTACTGCCGAGCTGTGTCCTCTCATCTAGTTCCCTGAGAATACAGATCAAAATGCAATTTCAGGGTTTTACTTTCTGGACATTTGGCATCCCAACCTAGATGCTGGACAAAGACCCCCAATTTCCAGATTATCTGGGTGAAAACTGAACAAGCAGAACACCCTTAGTGGAAGTGAATGTCTATGGTTAAAAAAGAAAAATCTCCCCCTAATTAAAATCTGCTTTTAAAGTATGCATGGAGGGGCTATAGGCAGGTCATGCTCAACTCAGTATGTGCAAACAAAAAAGAGACTACCTATAATACTTGAAGTGAATCCAAAAAGCCTATTGAGTTTTAATGACAGCAATAATGATCCTAAGTTTACATAGCTCCTTTCATGCAGGTGGCTCACAGAGCACTTTATGAACATTACCAATTGCACTAATTGCATATAGGTAGCACTCTTCCCCATGGCGGAAGTTGGAGCCATCTCTTGAGTGGCATGCAGCACCTGTTTAACTGCATACAGGAATATCGCAAAAACCATTAGGAGAGTAGACAAGCACTTCTCTGCAGCTGATTCTTCAAGGGAAATTCAGGCAGTCGGTGTAACCCCACATGCTGGAATTTGGCCCCAACAAAGAGGGGGTGGGAAGCTTACGCTTTTGTGGAAGGTTTCTGGGGCTTTGTTTTTAGCCTACTTTCCTATGGAAAGAGGGTTATGCAATCTCCTTGTCTGAGTGTATGGCCCTTTTAAAACAGGACGTGGCTACAGGGGTGGGCGGTGTGCATGCTGCTGCAGGAGTGGTGCAGGGGGCTGTGCACATGGGCGCACACCAATTCCCCCCCCCCCACCCCCATCTCCATGCATCTCCACACACAGAGCAACTGCTCTTTTGGCCAATTGCGCTATGTGTGGGTGATGGGTGGAGGTGGGTGGGCATGCATGTTACATGAGAGCACACCCACCCGCCGCGGCAGTCACATGGGAGGCACTTAATATCGGTTGATTTGACAGCCCAGTTTCAGACATGTCTGGTAGAGAAGCAAAAGGTAAGGTAAGTTGGGACCCAAGATTTCCTAACAATTGGTGCATGTGAGGAGAAATAGGTTCCCCTCTGTAGCCAAGAAATCCCATTGACTTATATTGATTATTGTTCCCCCAAAGGAAATCAGACATCATTAGTTCACGGGCAAGGGACCATTAGTTAAAGAGTGTAAATGGTCAGATCATCATGATTTGCCTTTATTGAAAGGCTGCAGCTCCTGAAACAGTTTCCTTGAACACAAGGAGTGAGGGAGGGGTGTAGCCCTCTGAGAGGGAGAGATCCTCTGGTGGCAGAAGAGGATGGGGGGTGTTTGTGGGGGGGTGATCTCTCTCGGAGGGGCTGGTCGGTGGTGTGGATCAGGGGGGGTCTGCAGCCATAGAGGCCGTTCTGGGCCGGGGGAATTATGGTTCGTCTGGGACATGGGTTCAATCTGTGAGACGGGACAGATGGTGTGTTTCTATTCCACTCACTGGTTCCCAGGCAGGTGGTGAGGTGATTAGGGATCAGAGGACCCCTAGCCTTGGCTTGATGCTGATAAATGCGAGGTCGGTAGCTAATAAGTCAACTGTGGTCTGGGAGCTGATCCTGAACCAGGAGGCCGACCTCATATGTATCACAGAGACCTGGCTGGACAATGAAATGGGACCTATACTGGCTGATCTTATTCCAGCCGAATATCCTATGCAGCATTAGCTGCAGCTGGAGGGACGGGGGGTGGGGGGAAGCCATTATTTTTAAGGATGCCTGGTCCGTGAGGAGATTTCCTGTGCAATCTATCATGGGTATAGAGGATCTCCATCTGAGTTTGGATTTGGCTGGTGACAGGGTAGGGATACTGCTGATATACCATGCACCCACCTGTATGGCAGCTTCCCTACATGTGCTGACCAAGCTGGTGTCAGAGGTGATCTTGCGATCCACCAGGACGATAGTTCTGGGGGACTTCAATATCCATGCCAACACCAGTCTTGGAGGGGCGGAGCGTGAGTTCATGGCTGCCATGGCAACCATGGGCCTATCTCAGAGAGTAGTGGACCCCACACATGTTGGAGGATGTACCCTGGACATGCTATTTTACACAGGCCTTGAGGCGGGGGATCTATTGGTGGGGGACGTTTCAGCGGTGCCCTTGTCATGAACGGATCATTATCTCCTCCGGGTGGATATCCTGGTGCATTTCAGTCCTTGGGAGGGTGTGGAACCAGTTAGGTTGGTTCACCCCCGAAGGCTTATGGAACCTGAAAGGTTCCAGATAGCTCTAGGGGATGTTTCCTCTGACCTTGATGGCTGCTCACTCAATGTCCTCGTGTCTAGGTGGAATATCAGACTGATGGAGGCCACCGACTGTGTGGCTCCCAGGCATCCGCTCACGAAATGCCAACAACGCAACTCCCCATCATATACGGGTGAGCTGTGGCGGATGAAGCAGGAAGGGTGACGGTGGCATCACTCACGTACTGAAGTGGACCGGTTGCAGCATAGAGTCTGGTTACGTACTTATGCCATAGCGGTGCAGACAGCAACAAAGGTATTTCTTTGCTGCCCGCATTGCGTCCACTAAGTCCCACCCAGCTGAGCTGTTCCGGGTGGTGAGGGGGTTGTTCAGTCCGGGCTCCCTCCTCCTGGATGTGAAACCATCAAATGCTCGCTGTGATTTGTTTGTGGACTTTTTTGCGGATAAAATTGCTGAAATTCACCATGGTTTTGATGCAACTTTTTTAGCAGAGAATGGGTCTGAGGCAGTGGAAGCCCCGTCTGGTCCTATTTTGTGGGATGAGTTTCTGATGGTGTTGCCCTCAGATGAGGGGGATGCTTTTGGGACTGTTCGAGCCACCAATTCTGAATTAGATCCATGCCCATCCTGGCTGGTTAAGGCTAGCCAGGAGACATTGGGGCCGTTGCTGGAGGAGATAGTCAACACCTCCCTTGGGGAGGGCAGGGTGCCGGGTTGTCTCAAGGAGGCGGTGGTGCAGCCCCTGCTCAAAAAGTCATCTTTGTATGTTGATGTCCTTGCCAGTTATCAGCCAGTCTCTAACCTTCCCTTTTTAGGGAAGGTTACTGAACGGACGGTGGCTCAGCAGTTTCAGAGGCATTTGGACCGGATTAATTTTCTTGATCCCTCGCAGTCAGACTTTCATCCGGGTTATGGCATGGAGACTGCGCTTGTGGCCTTGGTGGATGACCTCTCCCATGAATTAGACCGGGGTCATTTGACCCTGTTGATCTTGTTATATCTCTCAGCTCCATTTAATACCATTGATCATGAGATGTTGGTGATTCCGTTGTGGGACCGGGCAGGGATTGGAGGGACTGTTTTTGAATGGTTCTGCTCATTCCTGTCTGGGAGAACCCAGTGTGTGGTGATGGGGGAGTTTTCATCTTCCCCCTGGGGTCTCATGTGTGGAGTACCGCAGGGTTCCATCCTATCCTCTCTCCTGTTCAACGTGTACATGCAGCCTCTGGGAGAGGTTGTTAGGGAGTATGGAGTGAGTTGTCATCAATATGCTGATGACACCCAGCTATATCTCTCATTTTCCTCCGACTCAGGCTCTACAGTCGCGGTGCTTACTCTCTGTTTGTCCGCTGTAGGAAATTCGATGAGGACAAGCCGCCTGAGACTAAATCCTGACAAGACGGAGGTGATGGTTGTGGGGAAGGCTGAGGGAGTAATGGCCCCCATCATTGATGGTTTCTCAGGTCCAGAGTCTGGAGGTGCTCCTGGACTCTCAGCTCCACCTGGATGATCAGGTGACGACTGTGGCGAAGGAGCATTTCACCAGTTACATCTGGTACGTCGGCTTGGGCCGTATGTCTCAGACTCGGATCTGACCATGGTCATCCATGCTTTTATTACCTCGAGACTGGATTACTGCAACGCGATCTATGTGGGGCTACCCTTGGTATTGGTTCAGAAACTGCAGCTGGTTCAGAATGTGGTGGCCCATCTCTTTATGGGGATGGGCTGATGTGAGCATATAACACTGGTGCTTCGCTCTCAGCACTGACTGTCGGTAGGTTTCCGGGCTCAATTCAAGGTGTTGGTGCTGACCTTTAAAGCCCTAAATGGCTTGGGCCCTGCCTATCTGCATGATCGCCTCACCTTCTGGGTCCTGGAGCGGCCCCTGTGGTTGGCTGGGGGCACCCTCTTCAGGGTTCTCTGGGTTTTCCGTGTGTCTACTATGAGGAGGACATTCTCCATGGCTGCGCTGTGACTGTGGAACTCCCTCCCACTGGAGATCTGCTTGGCTGCCGACCTCCCCTCTTTCTGCAGACAATGTAAGACCTGGCTGTTTCGCCGGGCCTTTCCTGAGGGAGATGGGGGGTGGGGCTGGGTTAGGGTGGGGGGGATGGGTAGTTACATTGTTTTAACTGAAATTTTAATGGTTTATTTTAATGTTTTAATGTTGAAATGTTTTAATATATTGTGAGCCGCTCCGAGAGGCCTGAGGCAGGAGGGGGCGGCATATAAAATGTAAAAATAAATAAATAATAAATAAATCCATGAAAATTGAGTGATGATTCAGAGGGGAGAGTCATGTCTTCTGGAACAAGTGCCACCTTTTGATGTACCCAAAAAATGGTTCTTTATGTAGCACAGTTGGTTTTCCCTAGATATCTCCCTTCTAAATGAAGACCTGGCCCCAACACATTCACGAGATGTGAAAAGATGACAATTTGACACAGTAGGACTGGGAGCCCATGTTTTTTTTCTTCTTCAGGGAACATTTTGCACTGTGCTTTTTATACACATAGTTCTTATCTAAATGTCACCAAAATGGTTTTAAAAAGTTAAATCCTTGCAATTGAATTCTGATTACAGCATGGTTAATGAAGAATTTGGCTCTTCAGAACTTAACACTTACTATCAAAGTGACAGGTTGCATAATTTCCAGCCCTTGATTATTTATTATCAATAAAAAGAATGTGTAAAGTGGAAACAGTTGAGATCCTTTTATTCAATGGACATAGCTGCTCTACCTGTGCATATCTCCCATTTTATAAAAGATATTGGCACAGTAAGAGTTTAGCTTTCTAAAAACCTTTAAAAACTGCAGTCGTCCCAAATTTTGAATGTGAAAACTGAAATCTAACCATTATTTTTAAAGAAGAAACTCTGTATAACCAGGTCTTCCTGCTGAAGCTTTTTTATTATCATTGCTTGTTTGAAGCACGCGTAAGAAAGTAATCAACTGTTGCCTTTCAGACAAAAAGCAAAAATCAGGAGTTCAGCACATCTCTAATTATGTTGTTAGGTGAGGTCAGAAAGCTAAACTCACAAATGTATGCTCTGTCAGGCTGATTGCAATTTGTTTTTTCTGATCTTTGCCTTCACTTTAAAAAAAATAAATACTTTTGCTGTAACTAATGATGATTCCGTGTTTGAAGAATCTCTGTTTATTCCGTGTCACTCCTTTACTCTAGGCTCACTTTCTTTAACCAGGTGAATGTTGCAATTTTGGTAATGTGTGATATATGAATGGTCCCAAACACATTGTGATATCTACCGCAAATTGTACCTACCAATCATCTTGACTTTTACTAAGTCTTTCATATAAAGTGCATAAGCAATTACTGTAGATGACTTGCTGACTCTAAGGTCACATTGTTAAGCATTATGTCAGTTTTATGGCAAAGAATAAAGTAAGCTCTTTTTTACTGCTATGCACATTTATGGGTCCTTTTGATATCCTCCTGTTTATTGTCTGTATTTCTGGTTTATACACCTCATGTGGGAGGCTATCACCAGTGTGAATTATACCCACTTTGCGTTTACTGCAAGAGATAATTCTCATCCCTTATGACCTGTTTATTTAATCTATATCAGTATGAATTCCAACTCCTTTTTTATCTTATAGATTGTTTCCACAATGTTCCTTACATAATTTACTGCTATTTGACTCGAGATGTCACCGATTCAACTGACAAAACAAAATAAATTCTCAGGCGTGCATTCAAATATGGTTACATAGCTTTTATATCACAAAAGCTTTGCTATCACAAGGATTTTCAGTTAAGGATTTTCAGTGTATCCCTGATGTGTATTACCTGGATACTTTCTACTGAGTAACCATACTGCATGGTTTATCCCTGATGTGTATCTGGGTAAGGAAAAGTGAATCTCACACAACAAAAGTAAGAATTGTAACAAATTAATACTTAAATAAAAATGGTAAATAAATTATCTCCTTCTGTTTCAGATTTAAGGTTAGTGTTTTCTTCTTATTGGACTTCAGCTAAAGCCTACACATGTCAAGAGGAGTCTTTTTCTTAAAATTCAAAGTGCTGTCATAGAATAGAGCAAGTAAAATCTGCAAATCTTTCAACCGGGTGTATTATAGAACAATGTTACATTGAAAGACACCGATTCAGTGCCCATTTTTGTCAAACTTCCACGTAGGGCTAAAGCGGCAACTCCTTTTTCTGTGCCAACAATAATTAATTCCACCATTTCAGAATTGCCTGCGACTTTTTCCAGCTTTTCCACTGGCATTCCGCTAATTCTGCACCCTTTGCATTGCGACATCAGAATTATCAGAAAGTATCGGAAAGTGTTGGAATAATCTCAGAAAGTGTCAGAAGAAACATTGTTTTGCTACTTTCACACTGTGAATGCATGCCGAAAAGTACCGGAAAGTACCGGCGGAAGTAGCGGAATGAAATTAGCGGAATGAACACCGTGCCACTCACTGTGGAAGGGCTCTTTCCGTCTGAAAGAATTACCATGTCACCTTGCCGTTTCAGTCCTACTTCCATGTGTACAACTCCCATTAAAATTGTCCCTTCAATCAAGTAACACTTTTTTTTTTTTAAAGCTAGAGTTTCTGATCCCAACTCCTATTTGAAATGTCTTGCTTTGTTGCTGGCTGGGTTCACAGGATTATAGCTGTTTCAAAATGGAGCCACACAGCCAAAAAGTTTGGGAAGGTAAGCACTGGAAGGAAAAATACTACTGACACTTCCAAAAAGATCAATCGATTAAGTTGTGTGATGAGGAAAAGGGAAACCATTCAAGAATATTTAAGGCGGGGGGGATGGTTATTTTATCAACATTTGTTAGTAGGATTTGCTTAAGCGATTGACATAAAATAACCTTGAATAACTAAGATATAAAAATATATAAAATACATAATATAAAAAGCACATTTTGTTTCAGTATGAAAAACAGGGTATATGTTGTTCATGGGAGGGTGAGTGAGCGTGGCTATAATACTAATCACTAAATATTTGTCCTCCTTGCTTTAAAACCATGCTGGGGTTTTTATTGCATTTGATAGTCATGATGAAAAACTCTTCAGGGACATGGCTAATCTTAAACATCTAAACAAGGCAACAACAGATTCTTAAATAACACTATAAGCCACAGTGTTTGACCTTGCTAAGGAGATCAGGCTGACATCCTAAGGCAGATTCTACCCTCATTAGAAAGATGGCTACAGCAGGCAATTATTTCAACGTTATTGCAAGGCAGTTGAGGGTTGGGGGAAAGATTTATTTAATGGAATCCAATGCACATGGAGCCAAGGCAAAGCAAGTTTTTTCAAAGATGGCCTAACAGACTCTTATAACAAATGACAGTGCCATCCTGTTAGAAATCCAATCCAGTGCCCTTGCAGGCAAGATGACTGCTGGATCCCATAAAAGCAATACGAGTTCAGCAAGAGGAGTGGGAGAAAAAGGGGGGGAGGGGATAATAATTAATTAGCAGAGCTATGTAATGGCATCAGTTGAAAATTTAAGAGAGAGACATGATAAAAATAAGTAGCTATCTGAAGAGAATTCCAGGATGCGGAGCCAAACTTGGCACTCGTCCCGAAGCAGATTACACCTTTCAGGGCTATTTACATTTTATGTACCCTGTTACGGTACAGATACAAACGAATCAAGACCCATAACTAAGGACAAGCCGCTAGTTAATGCCTTCTGTTCATAATCCTAAAAGATGCTGAGCATTCCAGCCACAATCCAGCAAAAACCTCATGGGCATGCTTAACTTTCAGCATGATGATGTCAGTGATATACAGTGACTTTCACAGGACTATCCATGTGCCCTTAAACATTCTTCTGGATCCTGGCTGGAGGACACAGCATCTTGGTAAGCCAATGTGTTCCACAACTCTCCTACCTTCACTCCTTAACTGCACCACCTACTTTCTGGAGAGCAGTGTTACAGAGGAGACTGCGGCTTCTTTACAGCACTACACCCAATCCAAGCCCTTTATCAGTATCTGCTGCAGAAACAGCCCTCGGGGAAAATGTGTGTATTGCTGTAAATGCTGTATAATTCCTATGCCACTCCAGGGGCTTGGGGATCGAGAAAGATTTGAAGGGATGCCAGAGCATGCCCTTCCTCTCAATTCTTCCCTTCCCACAGATCCTGCGTTTTTTGTACTGCACCTTCAGGAGTGAATTTGTACTAACTGTTTAAAGTACATTTAATTTCTTCCTTAATGTGTCTGACATATTTAATGCATTTCTCCACATATTTTAAATGCAACTTGCTGTGAAGTTTATGAAACATGACAAATCAATGATCATATAGTTTAATTTTCTGCTGTAAAGCTTTCTCAATCATTCACTACAAGTGCATTATGCTCACAAAGACATTTAGAGACTAGTTTGCAAACCACAGCCCATTTGGACACACAGGTCTGCATAGAAAGGATTTTACAAGGAGCTCAGTACATTATGTCCCCAAAGGAGTCAGTTCCAATTTACCCAACATGCCAAGCTCTTTTGAAAATCTATCCATATACAATGAAATGGGAGCTTCTGGGTATTCTGAGTCTTGAAATAACTGGCCTTTATTTTGATGACTTATCATGGGGTCACAGAACTGTGGAGCTGGAAGAAGACATTGCAGGTCATCTAATCCAACCCTAGACTGAGTTGGCTGGGAGCTGATACTAGTTTAGCTGTGGATAAAACAGAAGACCCATTTAATATTTTTGACTAAGGCTTCGTGAAACCTAGAGCCATCACTGGAACAGCTCCCTCCCCTCCTCACCCCCTGCACCTCCCTTCAGTTTTTCTCTACACTATGGCCCTTTTTAAATGGGATGGGGGGGGGCAGAGCCATGTGCGGTGGGTGGAGCTCCGCCCACATGGGCAGCACATGGATGCAGGCGTACACGGATGCACACCCATTCCCACACATCCCCATGCACGGATCATCAACCGGCATTTTTGCCAATTGCTCCATGTGTGGTAGGTGGGTGGGGATGCGTGGGTCATGGGAGTACACACCCCTGTACCCATGCATTTACATGAGATGCTCCCCAGCGTGTCCATGCATGGGAGCGTCTCATGTAAAAAGGGCCTGAGTTTTGGAAGTGGGGGAGGGAACATTTAGAAGCACCTGTTTTTCAATCAATGTTGTATACTTGACAGATAAATATTAACTACACATCTTAGGATTGTACAGGTATGAAAAATGGGAAGTGGGAGACAGACACATTATTGTGACATACAGACTCACTCCAAAGTACTAGTGTGACAATCTGTGACAAGGGCGTGAATTCAAATCCCCCCCCGTCCCCCCCAAGTGACAATTTATTAATAGCATTTTTCTTCCTTCAAAATCTGAGAAACAGATTGGAGTGGCACAAAGCTTCTGTAAGTATGAAGGAATCCGTGTCTGGTGTGCAGCTTGTGTTGATGGACGGCTCTGTGTCACCCATCCTACCGCCTGGCATGTGGACATGCTGACTCAGAGTTTGTGGGAATGCTGACTCCATGGGTATAAAGGCAACTAGAGGTAATACAAGCTATTGTAGCTACAGCTGCCCTCAAACTGATCCGAGTTGAACTTATGTTATGCCGTAAACCAGCCACAAGTCTGTCCCAAAATCAAAGAGCAGGATAGCAGTTATATAGCTGTTTTTGCCCATACCATGAGTACTGAGCTTAGTTCCATTCATGCAGGTACTTAAAGTACATAAATTAACCCCAGAATATAAGAACTGGCTATCTAGACCCAACCCTAGCCACAAAATACAGCACTCAGGACAATATATACCCTCTGTCTCAAAACACCAACCCTCTCCTTCTCCAAACATCTGATGACCCTTCCAGCATGCACTGATGCTGCAAATCTGGGTTTTGTATTAGGAGGGTGACAATATGCTTTTATAATGATGAGCAAACACTTTAAACCACTCCTTCTTAGGTGTAGTAGAGCAGTGCAACACTGAAATGGTACATTTCTTAATGTCTGGAATATACTTTTAGTAAAATTCCTCCCAAGAGGTTAATTTAAAATCTCTTCATGTTTGTACCTCTTGACATTCCCTCTCTCAGATAGGGAGAAAATCTTCTCAAGCTACCTTTTGAAGTACACCTCACTGCACAATGGAAGTTCCTGGGACCTTATTGTAGCTGTTACCATTTAAGCAAATATCTCTGTGCCAGTTAACTGACAGGCTTCATCCATTCAAGTCAATGGGAGTTTTGCCATTAATTTCAAGGGATGGAGGATTGGACCCTAATGCTGCAAGCCCAAACCTACAGATAGTGGCCAAAACCTTATCGTCTGTGGGTCTGCGTGTGCAAGCCGCATACACGCGCATGGTTTGCACAAGGCACAACGTGCCGATAATGTGGATGCATGCAGGATTCACGGGCTATAGGATCGGGGCCGTTAAATAGGCCATTTGCATGACATCATAACCACACCTCTATCCCCAACATGCCTGAAATGCTGGGACTGAGCAAGGCACCAGGAATAGGTTCATGATAAATGGTGTGAACATACTAAGAATTTCAGTACAAGCATCAGCCCTTTAAAGTTCCTCTCTGGCTGCTAAAGGCAAGAGTCCATTTCTAAACTGAAAAAAACCACCAAGAAAAAAAGAACCAAGAATTGAATAGGACAATTCATGAGTAATGGATTCCAGAAGTTCAACACTGGCATTTTCAATGGAAATCTCCTCCAAGAAGATAGGCAGAAGACTGCTGTATAGCTGGTTAAAATTGTTGGAATTAATTTATTTCCTCCCATGACAGAGCGTAGCATCCCTGTCCCTTGTTTTGTTTTCTCTTTTTCCTTCCTGCCCCCACCCCAGCATATCTGAGTGTTACGTGTAGAGACGGGGTGTGAGCAAATGGGATATGAATGGAGACCGGAAGCTGGTCTCTGTGGCCTTAGAATTTGTGGAGCCCAGGGCAAAGATAAGATGAAAAGCCCTGATTGGCTTCACCTTCTCCCCTGTGGCTCCAACCCCTCACTCTCCAGGGTCCTAGAGGTGGTCATATTTGGGGCCATACTGGAAGAAGGTGTGGGCTCAGCCCTGTGCCCTGATGAAATTGGGGACCACTGCAGGGGCCCCAAAAGGAGAGAAAACAATGGGGCCCAGGATAGTTGCCCCATGGTAAGGTCAGCATGTAGGTGTTTTATGTTGTTTACCTTTACTTTTCATTCCTCTCTGTGCTTTGGCTGAAGACTCAAGTTGGTGCCATTAAAGATATCATCTGAACTGCTTTGTCTCCATTTATAACTTTGGGTAGCAATGGAAGAGCCAACATTTTGAGAACAGTCTAGTTGATAAGAAATGATAAGGTCTGGGTTCTATAAATAAATGAAGCAGAGTAAATGGCAGTGTTTGCATTGTAAATAAATAAAAATGTAAATAAAAGCTAAGGACAAAGTCATCCCCACAAACGGAAAACTGTGTTAAGCAATAGCAAAAAGCATGCAACTAGCAATCAACTCTCCAACTGACCAGATCTTCCAGCACAGAGCAGGAGGCAATCATTTTAAAAATACAGCAGTAAAGGGCATGTTTTACATAATTTATAATGAAATTTAATAAAGGATGTACATTAGTAAGTGTAAAAGGAAGCCATTAAAATCACAAGCATCTCTGGTGAATTATGATTAAAACATAGAAGCAAACATAGTTACCTATCCATTTGGGGTTTTGTTTTATTCTGTTAGGACTCCATCTTGCAAGCACACAACTTTTGAACTTAAAATAAAAGCTGAAACGAAGCATGAGCTGTGGAGGGTCCGACCTCATGGCGGGCACCCACAGCCGCCACACGGCGGGACTAGCATTGAGAACAAAGAAGATGGGTCAGTCACTCCATGGGAAGGCCACTCAGGCCACTGTTGGACCTCCTGCCACAACGTGGGGCAGGCTGAGGCGCTGGCCACACAAGCGGGCCCATAGCCCTGCCCTGCCCTGCTCTTCTCCCAAGGCATGACCACTATCCTGTCCTCGGCCAGGATGTTGCCATGGAGAACTGGAGTAAGCATCTCCCACTCAAAGCCCCGCAACAGATTTGGCGGTGTCTCAGGGCAGACAGCTACCAGACAGAAGAGCTGTCACACCTTGGGCAAGCCTTTCCCTATTTTGAGTAAGGTTTCTACACCCTAGAAATGCGCACCATTTTTGTTTTCGTTATTTAAATCTGTTGTTTTCATTTTCATAAATATCAAGTGTTCGTTGTCCTTTTTCTTGCATTTTTGTTTTCCATTGGTTTTCATTTTTGGCTGTAGTGCTTTTGTTTTTTATTATATTTGGATGATACCTGGAGGGATTGTACCTTCAATGGAAGAAAGTAAGTATACCAAATTGCAAAAATATTGGATAAAGGAATCCAATTTTATAAGCAGTTGAATTATATTATTTTGCAAAATGTTTTATATACATTATTAGCTTTAACTTTTTTGTCTCACATTTAATGTAGATGAAACTTGGCAGATTTATACCCTTTCCAATATTTACTATCTCTGTAAACTTTCAGAAGGATTGGATAAAGGGTCCTGGTGGTATAAGCAATTAACTTATAAATGTATGTCTGACAGTAACACCTTTGTGGTCCAACCAATGTACAACAAATTTTTCAGGGCTATATATTATATTTTCACGATCATCTCTGATAAATATCAGAAATATGTGATAAAGGGTCCCAATTTTATATGCCTGCACAGCATATGCAGAGAATGAGTCTATGCCAGGAATTCTCTTACATGTCACTGTCGTATAAGATCAGTTTGTGATGCCAGCAGAAATGTCAACCAAATAGCCTCATTTTTTTCTGTGACCATCCCAACATCTCTCCTCCACTTGTTACTGGGAAGTCAGAAGCATCTGTTTAGGAAAGAGCCAATAGAGATTCTCTTATGTCCTCTGTCACAGTGCTGCAGGATGTGATTGTGATGATAACTGGTCATCCTGGATGTGTAAACTATGTCATGTCTCCTGACTTCTGGGATGCTATCCACCAAAGTCCCAGTTATGTCCTTTCTATGCGCACCTGAGGGCTGCCCCATATGCCCACCTCGAGGCCACCACCAATTAGTCCTGTAAATCTGGAAGCACACAATAATTGGCCAGTGAATGTGTCTCTCAGTCTTTTGGGTTGCTTCACATCCTCCCTCCCGATGCCATGCCAGGTGCCTGGCTCTGACTGGCACTGCATGTGCTGCTATTTCTCTGAATAGTGGTCTTCAGGGGGATAACTTCAATTACTTATAAAATTAGGACCTTTTATCAAATTGTCCTGTAGTTTGGCAGCTATGACATGGAAGGTATACGATACATTCCTTCCAAATTACTTGTAAGCTGAATGGAATATACAAATGTTACAGTTAGAAATGTATTTTCAAGTTAATGTCTTATACCATCAGGATCCTATATCCAATCATTCTGAAAACTGGCAGAAGTGTTAAGCTTGTGTAGGGACATAATATTCACAGGTTTCATTCAACGTGGATGAAAGATAAAGAAGTTGTAGCCATGAATGTGTATGGAGCTTTTCTTAAAATCACAACATTCAATTGCTTCTAAAATCGATTCCTTTTATCTACTCTTTTCAGAAATTGGTACACATAGAGACCTCTGTTGTAGGTATAATATCCCCAGGTTTCATCAGAATTGAATAAGAACCAAAAAAATTATAGTCAGAAATATATTTTTCAGTTTTCCCCCTTTATTTCAAAAATAAAAAGTTGTTTTCATTTCTATTTTCATTATTATTATTTATCATTTTCATTATTGCAATAACTATATTGAAAATGACAATTTTCATTATCATTATTGTAATAATGAAAATGACATGTATACCCCTACTACACCCTGCATCCTCGGCCTTTTTCTGAGGATGCAGCGCATAGCAGCCAGCTGTCTATCCTAGGTGGAACATCTGGCAGCCACCACCACACAATGAACTTCATTGTGTGGTGGTGACTGCCTGGGCTGGGGTAAGGCTGCCCAAGGCACAGTAAGCATCTCATGTGGCTACACCCAAAGTAGTACAGATGATACCTTCCATCAGGCTTCTCCTAGCACCACATCCCCATAGACCAGGCGCGGGTAACCTTTTCTGTCCTGGGGGCAAAATTGAATATTAGTATGAGCCCAAGGGCCACATAGAGGTTGGGGACGGGGATGATTAATGGGTTTATTCAAAAAAAGGAGGGCCCAGATCATGAATCTGTGCTGTGGATCTGTCCCCTACCCTTGTGTGCATGCCCTCCTCTCTGCTCCATTATCCTGAGCTCAGTTTTTCAGTGCTTGGGGGTAGAGGCTGGATCCAGGGTCCATATCCAGGCATTGGAATCGGTCCACATAAAAACTTGCCAAGGGCTGCATTTGGCCCCCAGGTCTGAGGTTCCCCATCCCTGCCATAGTCCCATCACTGATGCCTCCTCTTATCCATCACTCAGAGTTCTCCTCTTTCCTGTAGCTAAGTTAAGCACATGCACCTGTGGCTTCTCATCTTCATGAGTGTGTTCTTGTCTCTCCCTATGTTTCCCTCTCCCTTGCTTCCCTTCCCTTGTCTTTTCTAGATTTAAGCCCCTTGGGGCAGGGACCTGTCTCTAAATAATGACTGTGCAATACCAGGTACATTGCTAGTGCTATATAAATAAAATTATGAATAATAATAATAATAATAATAATAATAATAATAATGATGATGATGATTGAAGAAGAAGAAGAAGAAGAAGAAGAAGAAGAAGATAGTAATGCATAGTGACATTAAGATCAACAAGATTCAGTCATATATTTAAAGTCAAGCAGGTGCATTAGTATTTGCAGGATTGTCATTGCATTTTTCCTTCCTCCACTGTCAGTTGTGAAGCATCCTGTAAGAGCTGTGCTTACACAAAATAAATATCCCTGCTCAATGGAGCTTAGGAAAGTATTTCCAACTCCTGCAAGGAATTTCGCAAACTTCCATTAATGTGTTTTAATAACCCTTTCCACATTAACAGAAAGTAGAGTTTATGAGGCAGATGCTGTTTAATTATTGATATGTTTACAGCAGTTTAAGATACTTTGCAAATAATGAGCTAATTACTACAATTATTTACTTTATCAATAATCTGGGGATTGCCTAGGAGAAAGTTGCTAAAGTAATGTGAGAAACAAAGACCTCAGAATTAGGATTGAGACTAGAATAAGTGTTCCCATTCGACAGGGAAATATTGACCTTTCGGGAGCGCTTGAGTGTTCGTTGGTACTTTGTCAGTCTATGGTGATTCCATGCTTCCACCATTGTCAATATTGCACCTGATTTTCCATCATTTCCCATAAATTTAACCAATTTCCATCTTTTTTTGTCACTGTGGCAGGGAGCAGCATAGCAAGGCTGCTGTACCTTTAACAAATAGAAGAGATTAAGCGTGTGAGACACTGGCACTTTAAGACACTTTCCTCAGGACTGTAAGAGGGCAGCCCTCTGATTTGTCTGCTCTTGGACTCCATGGAGTCAGGAGCTCCTGAAGGCAGCTCTATGGTGTTGAAGCCCGTTGAGCAGAGAAGGCTGCCTGGAATATGCTGATGGCCCAGAGTTGAGGAGGACCATATGAAGGAACAGAGACTGTGCTCTGCCTGAGAACTGTTGTGGGACTGAAATTGTTATAGAGAACCTGGGGGACGAAGGAGTTGCTTGCCCAGCACTAGTAAGGCTAAGAGATTGTACTGAACTGTGTATGTCTAAATAAACTGTTGCTAATTCCCATGTTGAGACTGAGATTGGTGACCTAATTCTGACCACTTATACACAGGCAAGCTTTACCCTGTAATAGTCACTTTCCAGCAGCTTTTGTCTTTTTGGGAGTGGGGGCATTTTGTCACTTTTCAGGATTTTACTGCAGTTTTATGGCAATTTCCAGCAATTCCAGCAATTGAAATTCTCAGCAATTTTCAGCTGTGCATTTACACAGCTGCATGGAAAATGATTTTATTATTATCTAATTATGCTGCTTGTTATTTACTGTGTTGACAGGTAGCCAGGAGAATTTGAAGGAGCAGTAGGAAAAAATACCCAGGATGGAATCCCAGGAGAGAAAACGACTGCACCAATGGGAATGGTAGGTGTCAAATTACATGGCCTGGCCTGTGGGCTGGTGAATGGGGAGAGGCACCATGACAGGACAGCGGGATAGGGGGATCCTAAATGACAGTCAGGGGAAAGATGGTGTGAATGGCAGTGCTTGATTTCCTTATGTTGTTCTTCTTGTTGTTATTCATTATTTATATAGCACCAGCAGTACACCTGGCACTGTAAATCAGTAATTATAGGACCTTTTCAAATGGGCCTGGGAGGAGCCATGGTGTGGGGGGATGGGTGTGTGCCACGGCAGGGGTGTGCCCCATGCGTGGTCAGTCGCACGAACTCACACTGATCTCCACGCACTATGGCATTCCTGGGTTTTTTTCAGTAAGGAGAGGGTTATGGTAATCAAGGAGAGAGATGACAAGAGCATGGACTAGGGTTTTTGCAGGACCAGCAATATAACACAGGGAAAAGTGACAGGATTTGACAACAGCCTGGCTCTGAGGTGTAAAGGAGAGAGAGGAGTCAAAAACGAATCCCAGGCTATGCACCTGAGGGACAGGCTGGATGGTGACTCCCTCAATGGAAACAGAGGGAACTAGGAGGGGAATGTTTGGGGGGGAAGATGGGGAGTTTGGTTTTGGCCATATTAAGCTTGAGTTGGTGGTGAGACATCCAATCAGAGATGTCAGAGAGACAGTCAGAGATATGAGACTGGATGGAGGAGAAGAGTGTGGGGGTGGAGAGATAGAGTTGTGTGTCATCAGCATACAGGTGGTACTGGACATGGACACCATGAGATTCAATGAGTTTACCCAGAGAGTGTAAGGAAAAAGAGAAGAGGGCCCAGGACAGAGCCGTAGGGAAATCCCACAGAGAGGGGAAGCGACATAGAGGAGGTACCAACAAGAGAAACACTGAAAGAGTGGTTCGAGAGATACGAAGAAAACCAATCAATAACAGAGTCCCAGAAACCAAGGGAGCATAGCGAATCCAGGAGGAAGCCATGGTCGACAGTGTCAAAGGGAGCAGAGAGATTGAGGAGTGCAAGAATGTAGTAGAGGCCCTTAGACTTAGCTAAGAGAATGTCATCAGTGATTTTGGAGAGGGTAGTCTCAGTCAAGTGCAGAGGGTGGAAGCCCAATTGAAGGGGGTCAAGGGAGGAATTAGAAGAGAGGAAATTATTGACAGCGCGTCCAGGAGCTTGGAAGTGAATGGTAGGAGCGAAATGGGCAATAAGTGGAAGAGTTGGAGGGGACAAAATGGGGTCAGCGTTCTTCACTCCTCTACAGTGATCACAGGATGAGGCCTGCATAACTCTGGGATTCCACTGCAGCAACTGCCCCAGCAGCAGTATAGGCCAGGTACTTATTCCTTCTTCCCCTTGGGAGGGCGGAGAGCTGTAAATTGGGCAGGCAAGGGCTGAAACATCAGGGCCTGAAGGTGAGTGCGGTGGTCGGAGCTAATGGCTCTCCTTGTTGTCTTGTGTAGCAGGGTCACACTTCACTGTGGGGTGAGTAGTTGCAGGGTTAGGCCCAAGGAAGAGTATCACTCTGTGTCCAGATCTATAACTGTTTATTGGATACCACAGAATCGCTCTCGCATACCTTCCTTAGGCCAGGGTTAAGCCTCTGGCCAGTCAACAGTCCATATCCAGAGTCTAGCTCTAATGAAAATCCTTAGCTAGCTCTGCTCACTCACAGCAGGCTCAAGGTCTCCTTCCTTCAGGATCCTCTTCTCCATGTATCCAGGTCAGGTGCCTTCTCCAACAGCCTCTCCAGGAGATGTCTGGAGCAGACTCACTTCTCTTTCAGGCTGGCCTCACTTTTATACTTCAGGCCTCGCTGATCCACTCCCTCTCTGGTGGCCACCTTAGGTGATCCACATGGCAGGTGCTATTTTGTGGCACAGGCCTGCCACACCTTGCTAGAGGATTGCCAGCACAACAGGCATGGATGGAACCTCCATCCAGAAGAGCCCAATGGAACCAGCACCAGTGGGTGCACAACTGGCGGCACCAGGAGAATTTTGCAAGGGAGCTCCCAGGGGAGACCACGCAGTGGACAGATGAGATCCATGATGCAATTAACTAACACTACAGCATTACACAGGAGCATAGACAGATGGCGCAGCAGAAAACAAGGCCTTTGCTGCTGAGACCCGCCTGGACTGCTGGCAGGAGGACAGATGCTGGGCCTGCCTCTGGCAGCAGTTTGAGCAGTTGGACTGTATGATCAAAATGTTGAGCAAGGAGATAAGGGAGATTTGGGCACAGATGCAAAGCAGCCTGTCTCGTCAGTTCCAGAGCTGCCTGCTCAAGGTTATTGCTGCCGCAACCACAAGCATTGTTGTCCAGGGGCAGGTGCTATTACCTAACTGCCATCAGCCATTCACGTCAGCCTTTGTGGAACCTGACCCACCATCCTGGTTCCTCCCGTACTCCATGCTCCAGAAAAAGCACCTGAGCCCTCTCTGCACTATGCTCTCAGGCCACAGAACAGTTCATGGGCCAGACGTGTTTTCCTCCCCGCCACCAATAGTTCCTCCCACAAACACTCCTCCACAGCCAGTTCTGCTGAAGAAGAATCAGGAATATGTCCCACTGCCAATACAACCACCGAGGTGTGCACCAGGGGCCCATGTCGTTTTTGTTTTTGTTTTTTCATTTTTGATATTTAAATATGTTGTTTTCATTTTCATAAATATCAAATTATTGTTTTCGTTTTTGCTTTTGTTTTCTTTTTCCATTGGTTTCAATGGAAAACACATTTCCAGCTGTAATGTTTTTGTTTTTCATTATATTTGGCTGAAACATGAAGTGATTACACCTCCAATGGACAGCATTATGTGTACCAAATTCTGAAATATTTGGATAAAGGAATACAATTTTAGAAGCAGTTGAATTAATTTATTTTGCAAAAATCTTCATATACATTCTTTGCTGTAACATCTTTTCCTCATATTTAATGTAGATGAAACTTGGCAAGCTTATACCACTTCCCAAATTTACTCTTTCTGCTAACTTTAAGAAGGATTGGATAAAGGGCCCTGGTGGTATAAGCAATTAACTTATAAATGTATGTCTGACTGTAACATCTTTTCAGTCCAAACAGTGTACATGAAATTTGGCCAAGATCTATATCACACTTTTACAATTATCTCTGCCAAATATCAGAAAGATGTAATAAAGGTTTCTAATTTTATATGCCTTCACAGCATATACAGAGAATTAGCCTATGCCAGGGATTCTCTTACGTGACACTGTGGTATAAGATTGGCTTGTGATGCCAATTGGCCAGCATAAATGTCAACCAAATATCCTCATTCTGTGCTGTGACCATCCCAACATCTCTCCCCCACTTGTTACTGGGAAGTCAGAAGCATCTGTTTAGGAAAGAGCCAATAGAGATTCTCTTATGTCCTCTGTCACAGTTCTGCAGGATGTGATTGTGATGATAATTAACCAGCCTGGATGTGTAAACTATATCTCCTGATTTCTGGGAAGTCCCAGTTATGTCCCTTCTATGCCCGCCTGAGGGCTGCCCCCTATGCCCGCCTCAAAGCCACTACTGATTGGTCCTGTAAAGCTAGAAGCATGTATTAATTGGCCAGTGAATATGTCTGTAAGTCTTTTGGGTTGTTCCACATCCTCCCTCCTACAGCCTCTCTCCCCCTGCCATGCCAGGTGCCTGCCTCTGACTGACACTGCATGTGCTGCTATTTATCAGAATAATGGTCTTCAAGGTGACAACTTCAATTGCTTATAGAATTGGGTCCTTTTATCAAATTCTCCTGTAGTTTGGCATTTATGACAGGAAATGCATGTGAGACATTCCTGCCAAATGTCCTGTAAACAGAATGGAATATACAAATGTTACCACTGGAAATGTATTTTCAAGTTAATGTCTTATACCATTAAGACCCTTAATCCAATCTTTCTGAGAATTGGCAGTTGTGTTAAGCTTGTGGAGGGATATGATATTCACAAGTATCATACAAATTGGATGGAAGATAAAAACGTTGTAGCCATGAACGTGTATGGCGCTTTTCTTAAAATCACACCATCCAATTGCTTCTAAAATCTTGCACACATAATGACCTCCATTGGGGGTACAAGCATCCCAAATATAATCACAATTGAATAAGAAACAAAAAGTTTATAGGCAGAAATACATTTTTCAGTGTTTTCCCTTCATTTTAAAAAAATGACATTTAATTTTCTATTTTCGTTATTATTTGTTGTTGTTTTTGCTATTTCAATAACCATAAGGATAACAAAAATTTTCATTATCATTATTGTAATAACAAAATTGACATGCACATCCCTAGCCACCCGAATAAGCGTGCCAAGCTGCCCCTCTGCATAACAGACCAGATGGCACTGAGCTGCCAGTTAAAGTACCTTTACTCCAGGATGTGAGCAACAATGTATGCCTTCACGACCTAGGGGTTAGGCAGGTTCCCCAAGGACAACAGGCCTCATGAGCAACCCTTCAACGAATATTTAAAGTTTAATAAAAAATTTCAAAATTGCATACAGTTTATTTAAGTTCTTTAGTTTCTCTTAATCCATGCTTTCCATGCTTCTGAAAAAAGAAGGATGTTTTGGGGGAAGAGGGGCATGTGGAGAATGGCTGTATGGCATAGCAATAAGCTGTTTGGGTGCTGGGAGGTGGAAAGGGAAGTAGGGGGTGGGGAAGGGAAGGAGGAGGATCTTGGTGAATGGCAGTATGGCACAGCTTAGGGGGCTGGGGATTGGAAGGAAAGGGGCAGCGCATGCACTAAAACACGGAGTGGGGAGGAGTACACTGGCCATGGGCTTGCACATGGGGGGCCCATATAGCTAGTGCATGCCTGTGCCTCTGCGCTTCCTATTGGCATTCCCAGACCTGGCTAATCTGCAAATGCTAATAGGAACTGCAGTAGGTCAGCTCTGTAACTGGCTAATCTGCGAATGCCAAGAGGGAATGCACAATGAAAGCCTGCCTGATGGGAAAGAATATGGGGATGGGGGAAGGAGGGAAATGATATCATCCCAGTGCTAGTGGATGGCCAGAGGAAAACACAATGACCCACACAAAATGTTTTAAAAGGCTTTATTGATAACACAAAAAGATCATTTGAAACAGCTGACCAATGTTCATTAAACTGTCCCTGATGTTGGGTGCTTTGGCTAGAATTGCACTTGATGTGCCAGCATAAGATGTCCCTGATCTCTCCAGCTATGTGCTGCTCTGGTCAGTTTAGCTGGTCCCAGAACAGGGACAGAGGCTCACCAGAGCTACATGATGGCAGGGTGGAGGGAGAGGAGGTGGTGGTTCTCCAACACAATCCTGCTGCTCTCACGAATGTTATGGAGAACACAGGTAATAGTTAGTAGTAGAGCGGTATCTAGCTGGAAACTGATCCTAGCAGATATTAATCTCCAGTGCTGCTTTAAAAGCCCCAAAGCCTTCTCCATAACAGACCAGGTGGCACTGAGCTGCCAGTTAAAGTACCTTTACTCCAGGGTTTGGGCAACACTGTATGCCTTTATGAGCCAGGGAGTTGGCAGGTTCTCCCAGGACACACCGGTCTCATGAGCACCCCCTCGATGAATATTTCACCAGAAAGTCCAAAGTCTCCGGTGTACATGAGGTCAAAGAAGAGGGACTGACGGAAGATGTGGGTGTCACGGATCTTCCTGGACAACCTGGACAGCACATCCACAAACTGGGCATGGTGGTCCACTAACACCTGGGGAACCATAGAGAAAAAACCGTTGCAGTTCACGTAGTCATTCTTGGTGTAGGACAGGCAGACGGTGCTGATATAGCTCCCATCACAGAGCTCACAAGGCAATAGATGTAAAGTTGTGTATCATCAGCATACTGATGATACTCAACCCTGTGCTTGATCATGACCTAAAGAGCTGTATGTATATGTTGAATAACGTGGGTGAAAGAATAGGACATTGAGAAATGCCAGAATACAGGCCCCTTGGGGATGATGCAAATCCATCCATCACCACTGATTGGCTCCTCCCTTCCAGATATGACTGAAACCACCAAACAGCAGTTCCTGTCACACCAGCAACGTCCCTCAGACACTGAAGCTGTAACCCATGGTCAATCGTATTGAATGCTGCCGTTAGGTCCAGCACGACCAAAATGGCCAGCTGTCCTAGATGTAAAATCATCAGTAGAATGTTCAAAACCCTGACAAGTGCAGTCTCTATGCCATGGGAAGGCCTGAACCCAGACTGGAATTTTCCTACAATATTGTTGGAGTCCAGGTGTCTCGGTAGCCGCATGGCCACAGCCGTCTCAATCACCTTCTGTAAGAAAGGCAGATTGGAGACATCAAGGTCAACTAAGGGAATACAGTTCCTTGGGATTCCACGGCTCTCCACATTGCGAGGCCCAATGAGTACCACCAAGAGTCAGTCTATCTTCTCCGCAAAGAACGTAGAAAATTTCTCACAGTGCTAAAATGAAAAAACTGTAGACAGATTGAAGTAAATGAACTCTATCTAAAACAAAATGAATATGCAAAATGAATATGCATAACAAAGATCATTCCCATTTCCAGTCATGTGATCGAATATGCAAGTTATAGTCTTAAATATGAAACTGCATATCTGTTTCCACCCTAACACAGTGCTCCTTGTTGTTTCTCCTGCTTGCATTGAATTCTGTGTGCACACCCCTAGGGGACAATCCAGAGGCCTGCTTACGCCAACCCTGACATGTGGCACACAGCCAGAATGTGCGCATTCAGACGTGCACGTAGTGCCATGCGCGCAGCACAGCTGCACGGAGCAAAAATGAAACCCCGCCCTATGCAATCCACCCCACACGTGTGCATCTGAGCGTGTGTGTTCCGGCTGTGTGCAACACACCAGGGTTGGCATAAGCAGCTCGCTGGATTGTCCCGTTAGTCTTTCTTTGGTAATTCTTTGCCATACACTGCTCTTTTCTGACTCCTTGCATAGTTTTTAAATAGAATTAATTGGGATTGCTGTCAATTGCTCCACACAATCTTAGTGTGCTTTCTCTCCCTCTCTCTGCGCACACACACAGCACCACGGTGCATCTACCACAGGCAAAACAGATAGGTATGAAATATCCCTCACAGTCTGTTACTTCTCATGTCCTCTCCTCACGTGACAACAAATAATTTCTCATTTATATAATAAAATTCCCTTCCCTTGACCTCTAAAAATTATTTTGTATTCACTCATAACATTTTAATGACTATTGTCAAACCTGACAGCTTAATTGCTTTGCTCTATTTTGTACACAGCAGCGTTTGCCTTCTTGCATCTGGGTGAGAAGGCAGCTTTTTGTTCCTGTCCTTTCTTTACCTTTCTCTTTTCTAACATTCTTCCCCACTTTTGAAACTTCTATTGCCATTTAACAACCAGCACTTAGGTTACTTAATTGAACACTATTTCTTTTAAAAGCATTAGAAGCAGGTGTCGTGCAATTTAAACTCAGCCATGCAATTATGTGGCACTTAATCTTTTCTTTTCTTTAAAAATTAAAGGAATTCAGATGCACTGAATAAAATGTGATGTGCACATTTCCTCAAAATGTTTAAGGGAACAGTTACATGTAGCCAGGTTCTTCTACATTGTAAGTGCTAGGGATGTGCGAACAACGGGGGGTTCGGTGTTCACCTGTTCAGAGTTGCCCCCCACCCAAAACCGTACAGGTTCTGGCTGTTTGGCCTGACTCTGTTTGGGGGGGGGCGAACCCATTCGGGCAGGGGACAGGGGGGAACCCGGTTTTCCCTCCCCCCTGCAGGCTGCCCAGGTGGAATACCCCGAACCCAAACTGCCTCCCACCCGAACCGGCTGAACAAAGTGGGTGGAAGGGGCACTGGGGTTCACCTCCTCCCCTACCCTGCCCAGCCCCATAAAAAAAACAAATTTAAATCTCCCACCCCAGGGATCGCCCTACCTGGTGGTGCCAGGGTTCGGACCCCGGGTCCGGCGGCGGTAGCGGTGGCGATAGCAGGTCCAGCAGTGCTCCAGAGTGCTTCAGGCCTCTAATAGGCCTTCCAGGTCAAATGACCCAGAAGGCCTAGTAGAGGCCTGAAGCGCTCCAGAGCGCCACCAGACCCGCTGCCCCCACCACCACCAGACCTGGGACCGGAGCCCCAGCACCACCAGGAAGGTCAGACTGCGGCCTTGGGTCCAGCGGCAGCAGCAATAGCAGCGGTGGGTCTGGAGCTCCAGCATTCCAGGGCTGGAGCACTGGCACCACCAGGTAGGGTGATCCCTAGAGTGGGAGGTTTGAAAAAAAAAAATTTTACAGGGCTGGGTAGGGGAGGAGGTGAGCCCAGGTGCCCCTTCCACCCACTTTGTTCAGTCAGTTTGGGCGGGGGGCAGTTTGGGTTCGGGGTTTTTGTGAACGGTCGAACACCCCGAGTTCGGGTCAAACGCCGAACCCCCAAAATGTGTTCACACATCCCTAGTAAGTGCATAGGGTGAAATCATGGCTCCATTATGGTCAATTGGGACGATCCCATACCCCGTAGATCCCACGCGCATACACCCACCTGTGTGGAAATCGTACGGACCTCCATTGCAGGCACATTTTACTGTGTGGAAACTGCACACATGTGCACAGAATTCACAGGGCATGGGATTGGCCCCAATGGCAAAACCATTGGGGCCAACATTTTCTCCCTAAACATGGTGTCTTGTCTCTGCCAAGCTATGTCCAGGTAGCATGGCCAAGTCTCTGCTAAATTCTCAGTATGTAGACCTAGTATTGGCAGAAGAATCTAGTGAAGATGACACAGAAATTAATAAGGTGTTAGCTTGGAAGGAATTCTCACTTTTTTTCTACAAAAGACCACTTCACAGGTTTCTTTCTATTACGACTAATTTAAACTGTGGTATAAGTAGGAGTTGCTAGCTGGCTGTTTCTATTCACACACATCTCTTCCGTCACATCCTTGTAATCCTCTTTTTCCCCATCTCTTCTTTTCCCCTCTCCTTCTCCCCCACCACCTTACGAATGAACTGATTGCTGCCTCATGATTCAGCTGGGTGCAGCAATGGGTAAGGGGAAATGTCATTGTGTATCCCTGATTTTCTGTCTGTTCCTTGCAACTACAAGATAGTACTGCTTCTGGGCTGCTCTGACATGCACCAGTTGGTAATGTCCTCAAGGGAATCATCTATTAGCTGGGGATCAATGGGGCCTATTCCCCACTCCTCCTCAACTCCAATATGTGCATGGTGTGCCTGTGCCTGAAGGGAAGGTATTGTAGGAGCTAGCTCTGTTGACCACGCACCAATTGAAGATTCTGCAGCTATGAGGTTGTGGGCATTCTCCTATCAGAAAGTTAAAAAAATAAAATAAAGATGGGACAGAGAATCTGCTAAAGTGTAAGTGTAACTTATTTAGTTGCTTGTGTAACTAGATGCAAAGAAGGTACATATTGAACTGGTGGCAACACATACCAAAAGGGGAATTAAGGTAATACGTAAAGGAAATATTTAAATGTAAAAACCTTGCAAAAGTAATGCAATTTCTCTTGTCCCACAAATATAAGTGCCTGGTCAGTATCAGGCAAAATCTATGCAGGAACAGGGTCCAGCAGGCTGAGGCAGTTTCTATTGGATAACTGAATAGCAACAGCAGAATATGGGCAAGAGAATCAGAGGTAAGAAACAATCCTAAACCCAAAGAAATCAGGCAAGGTCTCAGGGTAAGGCACAGTGAGTAGTATAAGGATAGAGAGGGTCAAAACTGGAGAACAGCAAGAGGCTGGAACATGACGCAACAAACTAGGAACAAGGGCAAAGATGGAATGAAGGTTGGGAGCAGGCCACAAATCATAGGAACAAGAACAGGCACAAGAAAAGGGGGTCAAAGAGCAGAGCAAGGTCAACAGAAAAGAGAGACTAAGGTCGTTTTCATGCAGACACCCCCCCCCACACACACACACACATACACACACACTCATAAGTGTCTGGGTGGGGGCAGCGCCCGTGCAAACACCATGGCGGGTGCAGAGGGAAACCGGTGGGTGCCTGTGGGAATGCCGCCGGTGGTGGTGGGGGCACATGTGCGCTTCCACGCTCCTCCCATCTCCACCCATCACTCACACATGGAGCAACAGGTGGCAATGCCCGATGCTCCACTCATGGAGATGGGTGGAGGTGGGTCGGGGTCCATGGGAAAACACCCCCATCCCCACCCCCTAGCACTGAACAATAATTAAAGACAGCGGGACAGGGGCTTACAATCTAGGATGGACACAGGAACGGAGACAAGGGAGAGACAGATGTACATTTATGAAGTTGAAAAGTCACAGATATACACACTAAGGCCGTTTTTACACGCGACGGGGGAAGGGTGTTGGAGGAATGAAACACGCTCTCAACACAATACAGGTGTTACTTGTGTACAGCGCNCTCCATATTATTGCTGCGGAGCTCTGTTGATAACAGAAATATAGTTGTGATATTTCTTGACAGCCTAGTATGGTGTTTCCTCCCTCTGTAATCTGAATGCATTGACATTCAAAAATTTGCAGTAACTTCTCACCCAGCATTCATAAAAATGTGTTCAAACAGGTATCAAGACTGAATTGGACTACGCAAGAATAAGTGCTTCAGGACTACAGTCCAAGTTTGCTAACAATAACTGAGATGGGGGGGGAGGGGGCGGAAAGCAGACTAGCATGCTGCTACATACATTTTTTTTTTTTTATGAGTACGAATACCATAAAGAACAGTAAACCACTGCACTGGAGTTGTACAGAGTAAAATATTTTTGATCCAGTACAGAAGAATGTCTGTTTTAGCAAGCATAAGTGCCTCCTGCCAGAAGAGATCTCAGAGCAGTAAAACCAAAGATTGAAAAGTGGACACCATATAAAATCTGCAGCTTGCCTGCAAATAGCAAAAACAACCTGTACTGATGTACATCTGGTTTGGGTCACTGAATAGCACTCTAACAGGATTCTCATTATGGATGACAGGGCTCAGAGACTACAACTGAACACTATTTTCTTTCCTCTTAAACAAAGGAAATCTGTCTGTTGCATTGTTTCAATGGTTATCCTAATATCCCAGGTCTACCAAGTATACATTTACCACATTGTTTAAAATAAGTTATACAAACAAACTTATCCGAATCTATTTTACTTGTCTTGGCTTGATTTTATTTGCCTAAATTTCTGTTTGCACTGAGTCAATGGGCATGTCTGTGGGTGAAAACAGATTAGACGTTGTCCTACATTAGCCCGGAATTCACCTACGCATTTGTTAGGTGGCTGCCAGATGTTTGCCCATTCCTGCCACAGGACATCCGGCCAGCTGCTACCCAACGCGTCATCCTGAGAAGGTGGTGGACACAGCGCAGGCTAAGGCTGGCCAAGTCAGGCTAATCCAGACTGATGTGTGCCCTCCCATCAGGTCCTGCGCAGTCCCGCCGTGTGGCAGGAGGTGGGACACTGGGAGGGGCAGGGGATGGTGGGTGGACGGGGCAGGAGCAGGAACAGGAATGAACGTCTGCCTGTGTGTGTGTTCGGTTCCTTGGCCCAACCTGTGGCATGGGGAAAGTGAGATGGCTGTCCAGATCCACCATGGGGAAGGGGTGCATGTTTGTTCTTCTCTAGATGCCAGCCCAATGAGTGGTGGCTGCGGTGCCACTCCACAAGATAGCCAGGGGATCCAGCTGGCTGCTGTCTTGTTTTCACCTATGAATTTAAAGCAGGGATGCTCAACTAAAGCAATCAGATGGGCCAAAATTAACTGGTTTGCCCCGGGGTGCACATCTGTCCTGCTCTCTCACCCAGTAGCTCAAGTCTCCTGGCCCAAATTTAATTGCATTGAATTTATTTCATTTCACCCTATGGCAGATTGCACCCTCATAAACGATTTAGCAGCCTCCTTCTCTCCACCCCAACACCTGCAAATACCATTGCTGCTGCAGCCATGGCTACTATTGCCAGAGCCAGTTCCCAGCAGACCATGCTGTTGCAGGAACCAACTCTTGGGGAACCACAGTATCACTGAAACTGGTCCCATATCTGGCTGTTACCATAACTGGCTTCCAGGGAGACACCGAACAGCCACCAAAAACCTTGGAAAGCTGCCAGTGTCTGCTAAGAGTTTTCCCCCTTCTTGGCTGCCATCATCCCAAGAGAACCCTGTTCTTGCTGCTCAAATACCAAAGCAGAACACCTTGTGGGGAGTTTCCTTTCTAGTGCTGTCAGCAGCAGCAGCTCTCTAGTGCTCTGGAGGCTACAGACAATAGTAAATAGCCTAATTGCCTGAGGGCCACAGGACTCATTTGGCCCCCAAGCTGTATGTTGAGCATCCTGGCTCTAAAGCATGATAAATCTCCTAAAGCAACTCTTTTCTGGCTAAAGAAGAACTATGTATATGAAATAGATTTTAAACCCTGCAAAATTCTAATACCGCAGGGAAAGAGTCTGATAGCAGTATGCTGAATAGCACCTTACTCAATGGGCATTTATTTCAGTAACATTGTCTGGGGAACAGAGTGCAAGTTAAGGTATCAGAAGCAAGGCCTTTTTTATTGGAGTATACCCGCACGATGGGTTACGGTGATTTTTCAAATTGCTTTTAAAACAGAAAGATTTTGCTTGAAAAAAACTGTAGTAGATGGGGAATTAAAATTGTTCCAGATGTTATTTTTTTGGTGGATACTCAATGATCTCTGTGGAAAAATATTAACACAAAATTTACAACCATTTTGCTTTGTTAGCCAGCAGTACTGAATGACAGCTGTAACGGTCATAGTTAAGTTTATTTTTCTTAATCTAAAAGGCTATTTCAACCTCTTTCTAATAGCTCTTAATTATTTCATTGCTCTGTTTTTGTGTTATATTGGGGAGAGGGGGTTCTTTTTTTAACTCTTAGTATAACATTTCTAATGGACTCTATGCGTGCACCAGCAAGAGGAGTTAATTTCCACCCCACGGGCCGTTTTCACACGGACGCCCCCCTCACACACCTGGGGGGTGTGTGTCTCCCATGCAAACACCATGGCGGGTGCAGAGGGAAACCGGTGGGTGCCTGTGGGAATGCCGCCGGTGGTGGTGGGGGCACGTGTGCGCTTCCACGCTTCTCCCACCTCCACCCATCACCCACACACGGAGCAACAGGTGGCAATGCCCGATGCTCCACTCATGGAGATGGGTGGAGGTGGGTCGGGCTCCATGGGAAAACACCCCCATCCCCACCCCCTAGCACTGAACAATAATTAAAGACAGCGGGACAGGGGCTTACAATCTAGGATGGACACAGGACACAAGGGAGAGACAGATGTACATTTATGAAGTTGAAAAGTCACAGATATACACACTTAGGGTGTTTTCAGATTTGATGATAGCATGGATTTCCATGTTTTGCCATGTGTGGAAATCCATGCTGATGTCACGTGTGAAACAGCTGCCAGATGTTGACGCGGGCATTCGCTTGGGCCGCAGTAGTGCTTAACCTGGGCTGCAACTCTGACCCATGGCCAGGTCACAACTGCGCGTTAAGCGCTATCACAGCCGTGCCACGACGGCCCAGACTGGGATAAAGCAGGCTGTCGTGTTTGATGATCCACTTACACTTAACCCAGTCCAGGTCCACAGTGCTTCCGGGCAGTCGGAGGGGGGGAGGGGGTCAGACACTCTTAGCAGCTGTTTGCACATCACCCTGCTCTCTCCACCACCCAGCTGTCATCATATTTGTTCGGCAGCTGGGCCAAATCCTGGCAGGATTGAAGCATGGTGGCACTCAGTGGTGTCACTTGTAAAAACACCCTTAGTTAAGTTACAAGTGAAAAGTGAAATCTGAACAACAGGTAAGCATGGGTGAGTCATGAAAGCATTGCTGAAGCATGGAAGCATGATCCCCAAAAGGTTTGGGAACCTCTGGACTTAATTTTGTAATAATACTAAGCCACTGGGAATTACAGCACCCAAATAATTTGAGCAGTTGCATGAAACATCCAGTACTGGCAACATATAGACGGGTACTTGAAAATAGTTGCTGTTAAATAGTTAATAACAGACACACCATTTGCTATGAGTTAATTAGGCAAGAACTGCCTCTTCCTATATAGATCCCTAAATCCTATTAAGAGATTTTAATAACTGTCTATTAATATTATTTAGATATGAGATCATCCCTAAGGTGGTTTACTTAAGTGAAGAGATTATTTAAATCACAGCAGATAATTCAGTTGTGTAATGGGCAAATGCATGTGATGTATTGGGATAGTTTTTATCATATTCTGGGGAGAAAAATGAATAAATGCTTAGAGCAGAATTAGGTTTCAAAAGGATTTTAAAGAAAATCATAGTCTGGAGATAGCTAAGCTTTTTTTTCAAAAAATAAAAAGGTATTTATCTCATGCCAATTCAATGTCCTCAGTAATGTGCACAGTAGAATGGGGTCAGTACTCCAATAAAAGTCATTTTGATGATGAAGAGGAGGAAGAAAAGGAGGATTTGAAACTATTGAAACTGTGACAGAGTCCAGTTACATAAATTCATTATAAATCTTTGCAGATCCCTGCATAATCTTAAATATCCAGTGACAGATGAATCTGGATTAGAGGGCTAGGTTTGGATAGCATATCTATCATGGGAGTTTCCGCTGAATACAGTGTTTGTAACCATTTTGGAAAGTAGTGATTTGAAAAATGCATGGCTGTTAGCAATTTAAACCTAGGACGAAACCCAACCATAATCTTACCTCTATACCCTACCCTCCTCCAGACCTAACCCTAACTCTGTGTAATGTCCTGGCCTCAGTCCTTAAGATACTGCTGATTTGCAAACCCAACCCCAGAGCTAATCCTAGCTGCATGCCACCAGACAGCCAAAACTCAAATCCTAGCTCTGTGGTATCTTCTGTCTCTTTCAGAGTGTTTGAAAGACTGGTGAGTTTTTGGGACAGGATCTCATGAATGGACCCTGCCAGGCTGCCCCTGGCTCTGCCTGAAAGAACAATTTGAAAATGCTACACCTCAAGGATTTTACTGATTGATGATATTCATTCCCGGTTGAATAACTGGGAATTCAACATAATAGGTCATAAATTTTGAGTAGGATTAATGATTTAGACAGGCAAACTGACATATTTATTTATAATTTTATAAAAATTATATATATATATATATATATATATATATAATTTTTATAAAATAAAATTCCATAAAATTCCATATATATATATATAAAAATTGTAATATGTCACCCTGGTACCCTTTCCTAAAAACCAGTGATGGTATGGAGGAATATATTAAGATTCTAAAATGTTTTGTACTATGGAAATCATTCACGGCCCTATGTTTTCAAACTTTTTATTCACCAATTTTAGTGGGAAGGTACAAGGGGATTCCCAGAGATGACAGACTCTGCCCTTGTGACTCAGGTGATGTAGAGGATTTTCCTCACTATTTGTTTGATTGTAAGTTATCCACAGAGTTAAAAAAATAAACAGATCTTGCCCCTTCTTCATGATAAAATTTATTGTAATACAATGCAAAAAACCCCATCTATTGTCTTTGTTTAACCCTGAATATATTGGAAACAGCTTTTTTACTAGGTGTGCAGTGTAAATTAGAGAAAATGTATGGCTTTCAATTTTTAGTTGTAGATGAGGATTTCTGATTGACTTACATTTTGTACTCTTCTGAATTTTGTACTACTACCGTAGTTTATGTTTATTGTCTTATTGATATTTTACCATAACAGCTTTTTGCTAAATAGAAACAAATTTTACTTACAATCCTCACCCCAGGCTCTTCCCCAATAACAACTCTAATTGTTACTCCACACCCCAACTCAGTTCCAGCCCTAAATCTAGTTTGGCAACTTCCCACTCCATAACCATAAATCAAGGTTTGTGCTCAGAATAGATCCAGCCTAACGCAAGCATGGCACGTTGACTCAGCCCCAAGCTTTGCACCCCATAAAGTCTCAGCTTACTTTGAAATGAGTTTTTGCAATCCCCAATAGATCCAGTCTCATTTTTGACTGGAATCCAAAACCAACTCCAGTTCTAAAATCACCATGGATTCACAACCAGTTGCATAACCATAACCATTGGTAGGGTCAATTGGTGAAGGATTAAGGGATTAGGAGTGGTTTATGGTAAGGACTGGGGCCAAATGGGGACACTGCACTAGAAAAAGGGGCATCATGGGGCCTGACCTACAGTTAGAGTTGGAGCTAGATGGGGAGCATAAAAGAGTTAGGGTTGGGGCTAGTAGAGTTAAAGGACTAGAGGGGCAAAGACTAACACTGGGGAAGGAAGGGGGCACAAATGAGTGTTGGCACTGAGTGGGGGAAAAAAGCAAGAGCTCAAATTGGGGCCTGGTGTGTCCACTACAATAGGGTTAAATGCTGGGACTATGGTTGGCTTTAGAGCCATGGTTGGCTTTAGGAGGGATCATCACACGAGGACAGAAGAGGGCCACAGAAAGAGGGTTAGGAACCAGTGAGACTGCACATTTGTCTTTAGTTGGCATGGGTCATACTCGACTGATTCACTTGGATTCAGGCTGGGGCAGGATTGAACCACTGAGATAGGTCTAGAGTTGGGCCAGGAAGAGGAAGAGAGCTAAAATTATGGTTGGGTTTGGGTGCAGTCACAAAACTAAGTCTAGGCTTGGGGCTAGAGTGATCACAGGTAGGGGACATAGAGTTAGGGTTGGGGGTGGTCAGCAGCACAGAGCTAGGACTAGGGTCAGGGTTGTAGAGGCATGCAGAGTTCAGGTTACAGATGTGGCTTAGGAGTACATCAGTGCCAGGTTTAGGGTTAATGCAGAGCTACTATGGGGAATGGAGCTAGGACTAGGGTTCCAGTGGGTGCTGGTAGAGGTTTCCAGTCTAAGGTTAGGAGTGTGGTTGTTATGGGTGGACTGTTATGGGTAACAAAGCTGGAACTAAGGGTAATTTCAGACGTTACGAGTGAATACCCTGTGAAGTGAATCCCACAGTGAATCTCCTGTGGTGGCTATTCATCCCGTAACATCTGTTGTGAGTTCCACCAGATGTTCATCACAGTGAACCTCCAGCAGGAATCACAATGACCACGATTCTGGACCTCCGGACACCCGGTGGTCTAGAATCGTGGTTAGCTGGACCACGATCTGGGATTGGCCAAAAGTAACGTCTGTCACATTGGCCCATCTCGGATTGTGGCCCAGACCGCAATACGGGATCAGGCGCAGCGGCCAGATTGGCCACTGCGCCCGTCCGTCTCCTGGAGGGCGGGCGGCCAGGGGAGTGCAGGGGGCAGGGCTGTGTGGCCACACGTTGCGCCGCACACCCCCACCCCCTCCTCGATCCCCCTCCAGAATCAGGCCGGCATGTCTAAAGGATGGCCAGCCTGATTCCTGACCGGGATCCGAAATGGATCCCGGTCCATGATTGAGTGTAGTGGACCTCCAGGCCCGTCATGTCTAAAATTACCCTAAGTATAGGGCTAAGGATGGAAAGCTAAGGGCTAGCATGTGGTTTAGGAGGGGCTTCTGGGCAAAGATTAGTGTTAGAGGTGGGAGAAGTCTTAGAGAAGGGAGTGGGAGAAGGTGCAGAGTTGGGTTAGAGTGGGGGTTGCAGAATAAGGGTTAGGTTATAGGGCACATGTCCTGGGTTAGGGTTGTGTTTGGTAGGAAACGTGGTGCCAGGTTTATAGTTGGGGTTAGTAGAGGATGTGGGGTATGAAATGTTTGTGGAGCAGAACAAATTTCTATATATGTAAACCAATATACTTATTGCAATATGCCACTACATTAATGTAATATTCATGTTAATTGCAAAGTCCAGACACAATTAAAATTCAAAATTCCAAAGTCCAAATATTGTTTTTCTTCCAACTATATATTGCCCTTTAATAGCTTTTTCCCTTTTACAACTGCTACAGCTAGAGATGCTTTATAAACCATGCATGCGCTTAAATTCCCTCCCATACAGATAATAGGTTACTCTAATTAAACTAAGCTATAAATTAACTTTGTAGAACTTATTTACCATTAGCTATTAACTTTTTACATTACCATTTACTTTTTATAACTTATTTACCATTAGCTATTACCTATGCAGTGTTAACTATTACACATTACACATATTCCTTCTTATACCGTATATTCTTCAGTTACATGCTATACCTTAAATCTTATACTCAGATTCCACCCTTTTCTTAAACTGTGCCATTGCCTTGGCTTCATACTTTTCATCTTTCTTCGCTTTTGTAATATGGAACGACAAGGAAAAATGCACAAAATATTGTGTTTGGGGGTGGGGGAGCCAGGGGCAAAAAACACCTGTATTAATTGTACCTGGGTTGGATACCACAAATTGCTCCTGAGCACAAATTACTTGTGAGTATAGACAGGGCTTTACGCAGGATTCACGTGGGGTTTCTTTCTTTCTACAGTATGTGGTATGTGCACCAACACGTCACATTAATATATATTTGTATTCAGAAATGGCCAGAGTTCTAGAGTGCAATAACAACATTCATGAGAATGATAGAATTCCAACTGAAATAACAGAAAATGTAACAAACCACAGCATTGCCTTGGAGGTGGATGGGGTGCTGTGGCCGTGGGTGCACTAGAGTCATCCAGCGGTGCAGCTGTCCCCTGCATGGGGGAGTAGCTGAATTGCACTCCGTATCTGTACATTTCTGGATTTAAATACAGATCTGTATTATGGATTTGTATTTAATTCAATTCAAATACTGGACTATTCTGCACATGCGTGCCCTTTGCCATTATTTTGGGAAAGGACAGTCAATCTACTCTGAACATGTGCAGTGGCCACTTTGCACATGCGCAGACCAGCTGCTCTTTTCCAAAATGGTGGTGTCACAGCCACCGCCATTTTGGAAAAGGGTGCATATGCGCTGAATGGTCCAGCAGCCATTTTTCACATGCACAAGGGGTTTTTTATTATTGGATTTTAAACCAAACTGCAATGGGTGTGTTTGGCACAGTTGCAGTTATTTATTATTATTATTATTATTATTATTATTATAAACATTTATATAGCGCCAGTCATGTACTTGGTGCCATACAGAACATAGAAATGGACGCAATCCCTGCCTGTGGGTTACAATCTAAAAGACAAGGAGGGGGAGACAGGGAGAGGGGACAGTGGGAGAGACAGGGGAGAAGACCAACAAACATTCAAGTGGATGCGAAGTCTCAGGTGTGTGTGCTTCACTTGGTTACAATCAGGTTGGCTGCAGCAGTCTGCAGAGGAGGGCAGACAGTAAGTATATGGGAAACGACTAGCAGGCATTGGGAAAGGCACCGAGGAAAAAGTGGGTCTTGAGGAGGGATTTGAAGGAGCGGAGGGAGGGGGCAAGGCAGATGTGGGTAGGGAGGGATTTCCAGACATGGGGGGCAGCGAGGAAGAAGGGTCGAAAGCGATTAGGTGAGCAGGAGAAATGAGGGAGTGTGAGGGAGGGGACAGAGGAAGAGCGGAGAGTGCATGCAGGAGTGCGTAGGGAGATTAGGTCCAAGAGGTAAGGGGGAGCTTGGTTGTGGAGTGTTTTGAACGTGAATACCAGGAGTTTAAAGAGGA
>QEPC01008451.1:3023401-3040842 GCA_003113815.1 Sphenodon punctatus | reverse complement strand
GATCTTGTCAATCTTTGAGGTGAAGAACGATGCAAGATCCTGGGCAGTAGATATTTAGTACATATTCATCTGTAACTGCTAATTACCATCAGGCAGTTACAATTAATCTGAATCCGAACTTCCCACCCCTGCAAGCTACATTACTAATTTCTAGGAATGGAACTCCAGGGGGAATTTTGGTTTTGGATTTTTTGGTTTTGGTTATTTTTCTGCCATTGAAGTCAATGGAAACAAGCAGCAATTTAAAAAAAAAATGGCACAATGCAAAAAAACTAAACAAAATCAGTGCAAAAGAACCAAAATGGTTGAACTGAAAAAACCCAAAATTTCAGATTAATCAAAAATGGCCATTTTCAGTTCTATCCGAAACCAAAACTCCCATCCCTACTACTAATTTCCCCTCTTTTTTAACGAAATTATGTTGTCATTCATCTCTCCTTAAAACAGTGCACAAAGTCAAGGTATACTGTGTTTGTACTAAGCTCCTTTTTCGATGATTGAATGTCTCATCTTTGTTTTGGATCTAAATCAACAGGAAAAAACATTTATTGCATCATACATACCAATGCAATAAGCATTAACTGCAAACTGCCTGTGCAATTATGTGAGGGCTTTATGACTGAATCTTTTTTGGAAGAGTCAGGTTTGGTTTAGATGGTTTGAACCTGCCAAATTTTGAATACCTTCAAAACAGACTTAATAGCTACATAATGGTATTTTCATGTGACCAAGCATTTCCTAGTAATTTGCTCTCAACCCCATGAATAACGTAGTTCAATTTAAAATAAAATAAAAGCTAGAATGCGAACTGACAGGATTTATCCAAATCGAGCTGCCTGGGGCAGGAAGGGTGGGATATAAATTTTAAAAATAAATTTTTTAAAAAATGCAAAAAGATGTATCTTTTGGAATTGTCACAAACCTGGCATTTATAGGAGGAGACATGCCAAATCAAATTCTGTTGCAGATGGTTTCTTTCATAGTTGTGGATCAGAGCAAATATGTTTGGATACAGTCTAGCCCTTAAAAACATCTAATATTTACAAATATTGTATGGGAACCACATTAATTATTATTATTATTATTATTATTATTATTAACTTAGATTTCTTGTCCGCCCCCTCCTGCCACAGAAGTTCAGGGCAGCTCACAACATAACATATAAAATATCAATAAATACATAATAAAAATATATAATTTAAAACCATAAAACAACATAGGCAGAGCCACAACCCCCCACTCCCACCCCTCGCCTGTCTCTCTCACCAAATGCCTGACAGAACAGCCAGATCTACACTGTCTTCAGAAACAGGGGAGATACAGAGCCAGACGGACCTCAATCAGGAGGGAGTTTCACAGCCTCATTGCGACCACTGAGAACGTCCCTCTCATTGTCGCTACCCGGGATACCCCGAGGGAGGAATCCCTGGCTAACTGCAGGCCCAGTCGAGGACCTGGGAGGTGAGGCGATCTCAAAGATACATGGGGCTCAATAGTAGGGGTGGGAATATCGGTATCGGATAAATCCGATACACCCAATAATCAGGTGTATCGGATTTATCCGATAATCCGATATTTACCTGTATCAGCATACCAGATTTTTAACATTGGCCGCTTTACCCTTTTTTTTTTACATTGGGCCATTGAAGTCAATGGCCGCAATGTAAAAAACCCAGTAAAGCTGCCAACGTTAAAAATCCTATATGCTGATACCGGTAAATCCGATACCGGGGAGCTCCGATACTGGTAAATACGGTATCCGGTATTCTCCCCGGTGTCCCATCCCTACTTATTAGAGATGTTACCTGCACCTGTACTTATAGATGAATAAAAAGCTGTGATTCTAACACTTCTCTTGCCAACTCTTCAGTAGGGTTGTGTCAGCACCAGAGAGTTTAGGATTGCAGCCATAGTCCAGGGTTTCAGGGCCGGATTTAGGATTTTAGCATCCCTAGGCAATTCAGGCTGGTGACCAACACCCCCACCCCCGAGCTCTGGTGTGCGTGCAGGCTGCTGTCTGAGGCAGGGAGGCAAACAATTGCAGCACCCAGAACAAAAGCAGAGTCTCTTCCTTCACCACTTGACCACTGCAGATGGTGTTTTCAAGGAGCTGAGCTGCAGGACGGGGCTTCTCCAGATGGGGATGGACAGCGGGTCCCTCCCTTCCAGGCTGTGGGTGGTGCAAGTGAGACAGTGCAGTTGTGGGGGGGGTGGCACCATGACTGGGTTGGTCCAGGCTGAATAAAGAAGCCCTCAGCCCTCTTGGTATCTGCTGCCCTAGGTAGGTGCCTATGTTGCCTGCCTCGAAGTCCAGCCCTCCTGGGCTGTCCAACTGATGGCACGTGTGCCAGATCCAGCACAGGAATTTAGGGTGGTGACCAGGAAGGTGAATAGTTGTTGGTGTGTGTGTGTGTGTGTGTGTGTGTGTGTGTGTGTGAGAGAGAGAGAGAGAGATTGTGTTTATTACATGTTATAACAAAGATCTTCAAGTTTGAATGTATCTGCTTATTTTTTTTCATTAAATAACAAAAAGACAAACTGCTATCCAACACTAGATATACAACACTAATTCATTATTCAAATCCACGTTCCTTGCCCTATTATGTTTCATAATAGCCATTTCTCAACCTAAATTTTACCAGTACAGACACAAGCAAAAGCCAGCTTAGTAGCTCTGGGTATGTATTCTTCTTACTACTGTTACACACACTTGCAGCAGAGTTACGGCAGCCTTTTATTTATGTAAGAGCTGATGAAGCAAAACTATTTGAAACATGACTCATATTAAACACAGGGTTTTGAAATTCCCCATTTGTTGAAAAGTCTCAAGGAAATTAAATAACCAATACATGAATGCATAATTGAAGACAAGCAATCTATTGTACAGGATACACAAAACACTCCTTATTAAAAATGAAGGATTCTATTACTGATTTTCTCAAGTTGCTCAAAATTCTCCTGGAAAACAAGCTACCATAACTCACAGTAATCACAGGTTTTTTGTGTGTGTTGTATTCCCAATGTTGTCATAGAAGCGTAGGTGTCATCAAATATTCATGGAAGTGTTGCAAAGAAATATCAACATATCTATGTATGTAAACAGGTAGCTACTACAATTTATTCTCACAGAGCTGAAAATGATTGGGAGAGGAGGGGAAACAGCATTTCACCCTACATCCTGCTTTTTCTTAATTTATCACACTTTCTCCTTTTTCACCACTTGAAAAACTGCTGCATAGTATTTCATGCTCTGTCTGCCGCCATATCCCAACTAGAAAGAATTGTCCATTTCATTTCTGAACTATCGCTGTTGACAGGAGTTATGGAAACACCCATAAATATGTTCCCAATTTTTGCCAAAAGAACAGAGTCAAACACTGGGGAAACACAGTGATTTCTACCAGTCTCTAATTATTTCCCTAATTCCTGTTAGCTGCAATAATGCAGCCATGAAGTAGATGAGGCAGGGAGAAAGTCTGCAGGGGACACTAGCTGCTGTCATGGCCATTAAACACACACTCCCTGGTTGCGTCTGTTTGTCCAAACACAGTTTGCGCGTCTGGAAAAAATCCATGGAAATGTTGTTACATGTGGTAACAGCAGCAATGAAGAGGGGAGGGACTTTCCAACAGTGACAGAAGCAGGAGGGACCTGGGATCATTATCAGTAGCAGCGACCTGGGAACAGAAATGGAAGGACCAGAGACTCAAGATTGTTGGCATCAGTAGCAGCAGGGCCCTAGGAGTGGCAGACCCTCGGCAGGCTATCTTTCCCATCCCTACACCCAATCTTTCTAGCTACCAGGCAACCACACCATGTTCAACCAGCTACCCAACAGCTGGTATGTCCGTTTATCCAACTGCCCACTATATAATTTCAGCACAGAATGGACTTCACCCCTCACTGGCATTATGTCTGTTAGCACCCAGTGTGGATTGAAGCTACTTGACAATGTCAGAAGTTTTGTGGAAAGTACAAAGCACTCTGGACATTTTTATTTTTTTTTTACTATCCGCACACACCCCCCCCCCAAGTAGGCTCAAGACAAAAGCAAGAATTTTTATCTTAGATGGATATATATGTTCATGAGTGCCCTGGGGCTCCTGTTTGACCGCACTCTTTCTGAGCACTGCTACGTCATGATGCTCGTAAAACGGGCATGATCACATCAGAAAGAGGCAGGGTGAAGGGGCTCGTCTTTCCCCCGCCCCGAACTTAATTCTGCCAGCACCCTTGCATACATTTAAAGTAATATATACACTGGGGCCCAATCCGAAGCCTTGTGGACCAGCGTGTGCAACACACGCAGCACACACACACACATATACACGTGCAATTTGTGCACACCCCTTGAAAACTGTGTGGCCATGTGCATGTGCACATTGTCCACCAAGATTTGGATCGCAGCCACTGTTATACGCGCATTACACTATATGCATATTTATGTTCATATTCATAGTGTTGACAACACTGTGAAGACCAATTGACACCATTAGAAGACTAGTAACAATGGTGAAGCACTATTTTATTTCCACTGAGCCCCTGCACACTATCCACTTCACGACACCTGGGACTGGTCACACAGTTCTCAGCTGGCGAGCTGAGACTGAGACAAATAAAGTAATTTACTCAAAGCTACCCAATAAGAAGAGGATTTCAACTAAGGACTTTTGTCGTGTTATACCTCAGTTTCCTCAAAGGGAAAATGTGCTTAGTTGTCCAGGCCTGACATAATCTGGTCTGGACATAGGGCGCTAATTCTCCAATATGTGGAAACTCGGTTTACATTGTGCTAATAAGCCAGCCAGCTCAGAAAAGGATTGTAAAGACAAATAACATATGCTTTAAGTATTGTTGTTGTTGGCTCAATGCATCAAAAGAATATACTTTCATATTCACCCAGTCCTGTGTCCCATACTGCCATAAAAAGGTGAGAAAAACTACAGGGAAGTTTATGCTTTCTGAAAAATCAGTTTTTCTTCTCCCTCTTTATGGAAAAAAAATGCTTAGAAGTCAGTTTAGATGACGTCAGATCAAGACAGCTGACAATGAGGTTTTCTCAAAGTACATAGTAAAAAACCTGTTGATACATACTAAAAAGGTGGCTATCATCTGAGATAAGAGTTAACAACGACTCAGATGTCAGGTTTCTTCAGTCAAACAAAACCTTTTTCTGCCCTCATTGGGAGTCACATCTCTTGAGATGGGTGAACAGAAAATGTTGAATCCTTAAGAGAGACAGACTGATTATATCTCTCTCCAAGATTACAGCTAGAAGGACATTCTAGAGACAGTTCATTAGAAATTAACCATTCAAAGGCCTATTCTAATTTCAACACATCGAAACACAGATGGCCAATAAAATATATGCTTATTATATGGGATATATCACACTTGTCTTTTACTGGCAAGTCCAACATGATCTCTGTTGGACTCTCTCTCTCTTTCCCTATACCACTCTCCACACACACACTGTATATTTACAGGATGAGGAGTGGTGCTCATCACCTTTATTTATTATTTTATTTATTTTTCCAATGTTTAACTCACCCTTCCAAAATGGCTCAGGGCAGCTTACAAAACATATGAAACACCATAAAAACCCAGACCCCCCCCAACCTTTCCCCTCCCCAACCAAAAACCCTCCACCCACAACCTCCCAACCAACCCCCATCCCCACCTACCAAATGCTTTTTTAAACAAAAAAACCATGTAATGCCTCTGGAAGAGGCTTAAGCTCACGCTCAAACAAACCTCCGGGGAAGGGAGTTCATAAAACTGGGGCAGAAACCCAAGAACACCCTCCTGCACATCCCCATCCTTTGGACAAGAGTAGCAGATGCAACATACAAGAGGGTGCTCCCAGCTGACTGCAAGGGTCACAATGGAGCATGGTAGGACAGACAGTCTCTCCAATATGTAGGGCCCAGACCGTTTAGTGCTTTAAAGGTCAAAACAAGGAACCTGAACTTTGCCTGGAAAGCTATAGGCAGCTAGTGCAAACTTCAAAGCACTGCTATAATGTGCTCCCAGCACTTGTCCTGAAAGGAGCTAAGCTACTGTTCTGCCCAAGCTGCAGCTTCTGAACAGTCATCAAAGTCAGCCCCATGGAACACATTTTTATTTATTTATTTATTTATTTATTGAACACTTTTTATACCCTGCCCCTTCTGCAAAGCAGCTCGGGGCAGCTTACACTTTTAAACAAAAATATAAAACATATAAAATACCAATATAAAACCACATTTAAGGTGAAGTCATAAAAATATAAACATAAAACAAAACCCCACCTACTCTAGCCCTCAACCTCCCCTCACCCCATCCCATCTCTCCCTCCCTCATCGGTCCCCTCCACCAAATGACTGGTGGAACAGCCAGGTTTTACAAGCCCAACAAAAAGTTGGCAGGTCTAGGGCCAGGTGAGCCTCCTCCAGGAGGGAGTTCCAAAGCTGAGGTGCAGACACCAAGAACGCCTTCTCCATAGTGGCCCCACGATTTACTCGGGGAACCTCCAAGAAGGCACCCCCAGCAGACTGCAGGGGCCGATCAAGGTCCTGAGGAGTGAGGCAGTATGTTGCAGTAATCTAGCCTTGAGAGATGAAAGCGTGGATGACATTGGCCACTGGTCAGATCCAAGTCAGAAAGAAAAAAGCTGCAACCTCAGATGGAGTTGGTGAAAAGTGCTCCTGGCTACTGCTGCCACCTGATGATCCAGGTGCAACAAGGGATCCAGAAGCACCCCAAGGCTGTGAACCTGACTGGCCAGAGGGGGCCAGACCCCATCAATAACTGGAGTCCCAATCCCAGTCAACCATCATCACCTCAATCTTGTCAGGATTCAGCTCAATCAGCTCACCCTCATCCAGTCCTTGACTGCAGCCAGCATTGAGTAACCACCAAGGCTGCAGGGCCTGGGTTGGATGAAAAATATTGAACAAGAGGGGACAAAATACAAACCCTGTGGGACCTCAGAGTGGAGGTCACAAGGGGAGACGAGCAATCGCCCATCACCACCCACTGAGACCTCCTCAACAAGAAAGAACCACTCAAAAGCAGCCCTGCACACACACGTGCCAGATCCTACAGTCATGTCAACAATACCTTGTGATCAACCATATCAAAGGTCACTAAAGAATCTAGCAAAATCAACAGGGTAAAATTTCCCTTATCCAACGCCTGGCACAGATCATCAACCAAGGCCACAAGCACAGTCTTCATGCCATACCCAGGACAAAACCCCAAATGGGTCCAGGGATCAGATAGAATCAAGATGAGCCTGTAGCTGCTGGGCAACCACCCATTTAATAACTTTCTCTAAAACAGAAAGGTTAGAGACAAGTCAATAGCTGGCCAGGAGTACACGTCCAAAGATGGTTTCTCAAGCAAAGGCTGCACAACTGCTATTTTAAGGGTATCTGGCATCCTGCCCTCCTGAAGGGTGGCATTGACAGCCCCAGACAACAACATTCCCAATGTCTCCTGAATTGCTTTCACCAGCTAGGATGGGCGAGTATCTAATTCACAACTGACTGCCCTCGTTGCTCCATGCACCTCCCCCACATCAGTGAGTGATATTGATTGAAATTGATCCAAATAAACAGGACAAGACCAAAAGTGCTTTCCCACATGACAAAATGTGACCAATTTGCCTCCAGGAAAATCTCCAGGAGGCAAATCAGATGTGAAGTTTGTAACATAGAAATGTTAATCCAAACGTTTTTGGTGACAATCCTGTAGAGGGTTCAGAGCTCATGCAAAGCTTGTAAATCTGACTTTAGATTCCCCACAGGATTGTCACCAAAATACACTATTAATATGTCCATGTTAACCCCACGCCTGATTTGCCTCTGAGAGATTTTCCTGGAGGCATATCAGACACATTTTGTCATGAAGGAAAGTGCCCTGAGTTTCCACAACCCCAAACTCTGATCCTGCAGTCAAAGTGGCAGCACCCAAGTTATGGTGAATACGAGCAATTTTGTCTGCAAAGTAAATCATAAAAATGTCACAGTAGACATTAGATTATTCCATTTCCTGGTGGAGGCAGGCCAGATCAACCAAGCCTTTCACCACCAGAACAGTTTTGCCAGACAAGATTTTGCAAATGCTATGATAATGGAGAAGAAAACTTTCTTCACCTCCAGCACAGCCATGGCATAGTCCTTCAAAAATGAGCTATGCCACAGTTGGTTGGTTTCAGCAGGAGTTGAGCAGCACCTGCACTCTAATCTGTTTCAGCTGCCTTTGAATGTCCATATACCAGGGGGGCCTGCGCTTTCAAGGTGGTGGGAGTGGGCAGTGGCAGCTGGTGAGTTTTGAGGGTGGTGGGGCAGTGGGTGGGTTGAACCTACCACTGGCAGCGCAGCTACCGCTGGGTCGACAGACCTGGGGTGGAGCCTGGCCTAGAGGCGGAGCCGGGGCAATGGTAGGCGGAGCCGGCACAATGGTTAAGTCAGTGGTGTGGCTTAACTCAGCAGCAAGGAGTTCCCAGGGTTAACATTGGATGGACATTACATTTATTAATGCTGGGACCTTCTTGTTGCTGTGTGAAGCACTGCCACTGGGGGATAGAGAACCCTCTTACTGGGGTCCCATCCACTCTCTCCTTCCCACCAGGTCCTAATTAACCATAGTAGGTTAAAAAAAAATATATCACATTGCCATCACCTACCTGTATCCTGAACCCTCAAATCCTTGATTTTCATGCCCTCCTTAGCCACCTGTAGTCTTCTGAAGGTGTAAACTTTGGGACAAGCCTTCCTTCTGACTTGGAGAACTGGGAGGGCTGAGTTAGCTCCCTGTCCTGCGACAAGCCGAATCAGAAGAGAATGAAAGGGAAGAGAAGGACAGAACAGAGAAGGAGGAAAAGGGTTTGGGTTTGGTGCACGAGAAGAGGAAGGGGAAGAGATGGGTTCAGTGGGAGACAGGGGAAAGGGGTCTCCTTGTTGTCTGCAGCCTTCTCTTCTGCCATGCTCCTACCTACTTTCTCCTCTGTTCACAACTTTCTCCTACACTGTACAGAGTATCTACACCATATACCCAGCAACCAAATTCCTGTCCAAACAAACAGGCCTTTTAAAAAAGTTTGACCTGTTGCGGACCTGCATTGCAAGCAAACCACCCCATCCAGACCAGCATTCCTAGTAGCTACACTGTATCCCCAGCAGTCAAATGCCTGTCCAAACACACAGGCCCTTTTTTAAAATTTGGCCTGTTGTAGGCCTGCATTGCAAGCAAACCACCCCATCCAAACCAGCATCCCTTGTAGCTACACCATATCCCTGGCAGCCAAATGTCTGTCCAAACACACAGGCCCTTTTTGGCCTGTTGTAGGCCTGCATTTCAAGCAAACCACCCCATCCAGACCATCATCCCTAGTAGCTATACCATATCCCGGCAGCCAAATGCCTGTCCAAACCAACAGGCCTTTTTTAAAAGTTTGGCCAGTTTCAGGCCCATGTTGCCACCAAAATAGCCCCATCAAAACAGCAGCCTAAACATGCAGCAAGATGAAGTTAGGGGGTATCTTTTGCACCCTGCCTGGGCCTGGGGCTGGATAAACCAAATTTAAACAATGCATTTCTGTTTCTCAACAAAACCCCAGGCAAGATGCTCAAAAGCACAGTCACAAGCAGAGAGATCAGAAACTACTTTCCAGTAAGGAACCGCAGTGAAACAGCGAAGGGACCATTTTAATCAATAGTAGCCACAACCAGTAGAACCACACATATACAAAATGGCCTCTCTACTCATGCTTGGGAGGGGAGAAGGAAAGCAGAAATGCATCATACAAACTCAGAACAATTAAGCAAACCATCCCAAGACAACAATATTATATGCAGTTCTTAGCACACCATAAAAGCAGCAGCGAGGATTTCCACTTGTCCCACAAAACATGGTTCACATCTCTGTTGGAGTCCCATTTTCCCAGTGTCTCACAGCCAGCCCCATTCCCCTCCTTACCCCCCTGTCCCTTTCCACACTGTCTCCCAGTCCACCCCTCACCCCCATTCCCCAGTGTCTCCCCAGTCCTGCCCCCCATGCCCCAGTGTCTCCCCCAGAGCCCCCCATTCCCCAGTGTCTCTCCCAGTCCTGCCCCCACAGTCCCTCCCTCCTCCCCCGGTGTCCCCAGACCTCCCCAGACTTACTTACCAGCAGAAAGGAATCACGGTGTTGTTTGATCTTTTTCACTCCTCAGGTCTCTCACTACACATGAGACCTGGCCAGGGTGAGGGTCTCAGCACTCAGCAGTTGCAGGCAGGCAGCACAGTAGAAAACTGTGTCTCTGCCAGCCAGCCAACACAAAATGGTGCCACTTCCACAAAAGCCCGCCGCCACACAGTCTTGCATTGTGTTCACACAGTTCCCAACTGCTGCTGCTGCACCTGCGTCCTGATGCCTGGGTGTTTGGCTCATCAGCCCAGGCACCATTTAAAATGGGAGTCCATAGGTCTCTGTTAACACTGTCCCCTGTGGCAAAAAAAAAGTGAATTGCTCACGGAGGTGCCTGCAGTACGGCCCATTCTGCAATCAGCACAATTTTGAGTCTTAAGGCTTCCCCTCCTGGCTGTTCCCTTGTTGGGGCTGCTCCTTCTCCCTCCCTCTCCCCCCCCCACCACAAGTTGAGCCTCAGCCCTGCCCCCACCTGGCTCCCACCTCGACATAAACAAAAATGAGGAGCTGCAGAACAAGCGGCACAGTGTGCAGCCTGCTGACAACAAGGTAAATAAATGGACCAGGACTGGTAATCTCTTATGCTGCTGTGCTGGGTGATCGAGATGAGTTCTGGGGGCCAAAAGTGGCAAGATGTCCTACAGTGCACACCATGCCTGCTCCTGGGTTCAACCATGTCGATGGCCATGGTAAAAATGCCATTCCATAAGATGACCAGGTCATTGACAGATCAGCTGTCAAGGCCAGTCGGCATATTCCCCAGAGAATTCTAGCAACCAATTTGATCCATTAGTCTCTGGGAATGGACCAACTGAACTGATCCACCACCCCGATAAGGGCATAGGAGGGCCAGGATCTGCACCTTCAGAAGATAATGCTCTGGTCGTGACAATGGTGCTGGGAAAACACCTTCTCTTTGTCAAGAGAGCACCAAATAAGGTAAGGGTAATATACACAACCTCTCTTGACATGGTCCCTGAGCATCTTTCTTCCTGTCCATGAGACAATGGTCCTCATGTGACTATTTGTTATTCATTCACGCATACCTACTATACCATGTATGTTATGAGTCAATCCAAACTTTAGCGCAATTGGACTGGATTTTATTTTATAGTGTGCATGCCTAGACTAATTTTTGGCCTATCAAAATAAGGTTAAGCCATTTTTTTTTTTAGTTTATCTACAGCTGCTTAGATATTAATGTCTCAGATGGATAAAATAATTGATGCAAAACATATATCGTAAGCCCAGGGACTCCCCTTAGCACCTCCTGTGTTCTTATTCTACCTTCAAAACTTTATGGAGTGTTCATGCCGATATCTGAATTAGATATTAACTGGCATCCTCTTTAACTGCAAATAAAATCATTCTTTCAAAGGAAGCATAAGCAATTATTATTTAAGAATGTCAGAAAGGGTAGTTTGTGATTAAAATCTTTGGAGTTAAATCCCTCTCAAAAAGTGCATACAGCTAAGTTAATAACAATACATTTTCTTGAAATTATTACAGATGTAAAGAAAGTCTCAACTACAACTACAATTTAAGGCTTTAAAATTCCATTCATAGCTAGGTATGTTAAAAGCATAATGGAATATCACATTGTCAGACTCTTTCATTTGTCTAACTTGCATCAAGTATACCATGCCAGTTGGAATTAGAAACAATTTATCACTGAGTGAACTGGCTATCTGTAACTAGCAGAATCTGATGACTGGAAGGCCCTGGGGAATTTTGTTTATGAGGAAGTCCTCTCCAGTTCCCACCTTTCTCTCCTTTTAAAACTCTGCTTTTGAAACTTCAACATCTGAAGCTCTTAGAATCAGGTTTGCAGTGCAGATACCTATGATCATGAGTGCAGAACTTGTTTCCCCCACATACCATCCAGTACTTCTTAGGTTTTACTGTTCAATGAAACTCCTGTTAGTAAGCTTATTCATTGGACATCTATAGAAAGTTCCCATAGCCCAAACAAATTAGGTAAAACTCTGAATAATTTCTGGATGTATCCTCCCAACTTTGACAGAGAGGAACTTGGAAAGATAGAAATATAACATTGGCATTTGTTCTTTCTAACCTTTCTGACGGCCTGATCAAGACCCACTGAACTCAACATAAAGATACTGTTGACTTCAAAAAGAATTAGATTAGTTCCTGAGTCTGCTTAGAGAACAGCAGTGTTGTAACTAGATGGTTTGGGCCGAATTAACATATCAAACTTTCATTTGTTCAAATCCACTTGGAGTGACACAGGTATCTAGTAAGCATTTATTTAATTATAGTAATTACTCCTATCAAGTTTGACATTTTGTTTGTCAGTATGGCTGGTTTCCTGCCTTTAATGCAAGGAACATTTTGGCTTAGTGAATCAGTGGAAAGAACATTTCACTCTAACAAATAATTCAACATTATTGGAAACATTAAAAATCACAATGTCCTTGACAGACATTTTTATTAAATTGTTATTTGTACTGAGGTAATGGACACAAGGTGAAGGATTGGAACCCAGTTGTGCTAGAATTAGGGTTGCCATCATTCCGTAAAGAAAAGGGGACAGTGCTAAAAGTGAACTTTGCATATATCTGCATGCAGAGGTTTAGGTTGGGCTATTTAAAAGGATATGGGAAGGAGGAATGTGCAGGGACTGAGTGGGGGACAGGGAATGGATTAGGGACTGGATGCAGAGGGATAGGGGTTCAAGAGGAGATGGGCAGTTTGTTAACCCATGCTGAGAGGGAAACCTGGATCAAAGCGTCTCAGCCTACTCCCACTCACCCCTCAGCTGCTGTGAAAAGAACAAAAGATGTGTGGAAAGTGAAAATGATGGCAATGACAAAAACACCATCTACCCCAAGGGAATTTTGACACCAGCTGTCTTTAATGTATACATGAACGATCAGCCAATTTATCCCAGTACAAGAAATTTCATTTATGCCGACAACCTCGGTATTACTGTTCAGATTAATATCTTTTGTGAAACTGAGGCCACATGGACATCAACTTCGTCAGGACTTTCAGGTTATTATGCTAAAGATCAACTACATAAAAATTCAGCTAAGATTCAGCTTTGGAATCATGAGGCTAAGAGACAACTTAATATTATCCTGACCTATATGGGGTGGCACTCACCCATTTTTGAAATGCTGTCTACCTGTAACATTGTATTAACTTTAACATTGGAGTAGCATTAGATTTCTCTATGAGAGCTACATAGAGAAAATCAAAAGTAAAATTAGCTTCTGGAATATTATACTTAGCAAACATATATTCAAATGAAGAGCTAATTGAACAACACTGTGAGGTACTGCACTTCATTATGCTAGTCAACAGCAGAACGTGCATGACCAGCATGGGTGACATCAGCTTACTTAGTTTTTCTCTTCTAAGGTTATGCCCCATCATGTAACCTTCCTTCCCTTTGTTTCTCACTGGAACAGTACTCCTTTCTGCCTCCATGCCATTATCCTCACCTTGTTGCCCTTTGATGAGTGGTTTTGTCCTTGAGGGTGCTAACCATTAATCACCCTGAGGGAACTTGTATTAATGTGCATGGTACCTTGCCTATATAATATTCAGCCGTGGTCTTTGTATCCTCTGGCACTATTCCCTGGATTCCCTTCTCTTGCCCTCTGGCCTCCTCTCATGACCCTTTACCCTCATATCTGTGGGATCGCCTCACTCCCCAGATGCTGGAGCAGCCCCTGTAGTCATCTGGGGACACCCTGTTCGAGGTCCCCCAAGTCTTCCAGGGGGCCATGCAGGGTGGGCATTCTCGGTGGCCACATTGCGGCTGTGGAACTCCCTTCCAGTTGGGGCCCATCTGACTCCGGACCTTCCCTCTTTTCAGAGAAGTTGTAAGACCTGACTGTTCCATCAGGCATTTGGTGAGGGAGATGGGTGATACGGTGGGGAATGGGGTGGGTGTTTTTCCTCTTTTATATGCTGTTTTATTGATTGTGTTTTTATGGATTGTAAGCCACCCCAAGCTTCCTGTGGCAGGAGGGGCAGGGTAGAAATTTTTAAAATTAAATGAATAAATATACCTAACTCCTGGACTAAAAACACCAACATTAGACACCTTAAGAGATCTGATACAAGAGTATGTATGGCTCTTTACTCATTGGAGCCCAGAAGGCACTAAAATAACTTCTATTAAGTTCATTCAACCAATGCATTGCACAAATTGTACTACTTTCTCTACAGTACCTTTGAAAGGCTTGGTTCTGGTTTTGTTGATTTTATATTTAAGCTACTTTTCTTTTTCTTTTCCCAACAAAAGTGTGATAAGAAAAGCCAAGGATACTGCTTGGCCTTTGATTCACTAAATGGGTAGATTTTCACTACAGATATCCTGAATATGTCTTGATTGAAAGCATAATCCTCCAGTTACTAACTGTGGAGTACTTGACAGCAATACAATCCTCAAATCACTTATTTCAGTGTTGTCCCAATGTAATCACCCCCCAGAATAAGTGGTTTTAAAGTCTGCAGCCCAAATGACATCATGGGTTCCTCACCATGAAAATAATTTTTTAATGTTCATGTCTTTTACAAAGATATTTTTGTCTAACTCATGTGGCATGGTTGTAGAGTCCCAAAATTAAGTTATACAAGAGAGTTTCAGGTACAAAACCTTTATAGTTGCCCTGGCAATATTTACCTAATCCATAATTTCATTATTTCAAACATTCCAAAATTTCCAACCAAATTACAAAGGTGGCCTTTCCAGGCTTATTTTGACAAGACCTGGATAAAGAACACAGAAAGCCACTCATTTATTAATGGATCTTGGACACACACCAGTTCACCAGCATTCAAGGAACCAAATAGTCAGGTGCTCCTGCTTTGGGAAAACATACTTATTCAGGACAGAATTTAAAGTTACACTTAAGCAATGTTTTCCTGAATCAGGTGCTACCTCCAGAATTTTGTGTGAAGCCATAGAGACAATGGAACTTTAAAGCTCGGTGTCTGCTAGTTAATGGTGGTGATCGTCTGTGACAAATGGTAGTGCCCAAGAATATATTGTTTTTAAGCCCTTTGTAAACTTTGGCTTTCAAGAAACATATAATGAAATAAATATTTATTTTATTGATTTAATTAATTTTTACCCCACCCTTCCCCATAGGCTCAGGATGGCTTACAATATTAAAAACAGAAAATAATAGGTCACCATGAGCACATTATACCTCTGCTTTACAGTCTGCACTGGTTCCCTATAGCTTCCTGGGCACAATTCAAGGTGCTAGCTTTGCCCTTTAAACCTCTAAACAGCGCATGTCTCATGTGTCTGAAAGACCACCTTTCCTACCATGCTCCACTGAGACCCCTGCAGTCAGCCAGGAGCGGTCCCTTGTGGTTCAGCTTCAATTAGCTCACCTTCATCCAGACCCCAACAGCAGCCAGGCATTGGGTAAGCACCTAGACTGCAATCCGATGAAAAAGAGAGGTACAGCTAGGTGACATTAGAATACTAGTGGCACTTCACTTCAAATCTCTGAATGATCTCACATAGCAGTCTCATACATATTGAACACGAGGGACGACAAGATGGAACCTTGTGGGACACCACAGGGAGACCCCAAGAACACCGAGCAATTTCCCATCACCACGTGCTGGGTCCTCTCCAACAGGAAAAAGGGAACCACTCAAGAGCATTCGCCTACACCCCTGTCAGGTCCAGAGCCCAGTCATGTTAACAACACAACATGATTAGGGCTACGAATTTGTCACGGTGATGACAAAAGTCACTTTTAGTTTTTAGTGACTTTTGAGATCTTCCAGTGACTTCTGTGATTTTCCCTAGTTTTGGGGGATTTCCCCAAAACTGAAGAGCAGAGCTGGCCAGGAACTGGTGAGACGAGCACGTGCAATAGCGCTAAGATCATCCACGGTGTCTCCCTGGAGCTCCAAACCCCTCCCTGGCTGTGGAGATGCAATGGCACGGCAAGAAGTCATAAAGAATAACACACTGGGCTCCACCAGGTAAAGCCACGGCCTCTCCCTGGAGCTCCAAACCTCTCCTCAGTGTTGTTTCTTGTGGAGGGCGGAGCTTTGGGCATGGTCATGTGGCGGCGTGATTGGAGACAGAGTCCGTTACCATTGTCAGAGCTTCAACAGGCACCCAGGAGGAGACAGCAAACATTTCCTCTGCCTTTATTCCCTGCTTGAGTTTAAAATCTAATCCTTGGGCTTTCAAAGGGCTTTCCAATCCCTGGGTTTACAATCTAAGGAGTAGGGGTGTTTTCTTCCTTCTGTTCTGTGCTGGGGGTTACAATCTATGCTAGGGGAATTACAATCTGTTCTAGGGGGATTACAATCTAATCCTTGGGTTTACAATCTAAAGGGGGTGGGGGAGTTACAATATTGAATAATTTTTTTAAAAAAATTACCCATGAGTTTTCTGCAATTTCTTCTCATTCCTGCCATGATGAACTCATAACTTTTTTTTAAAAATTCCATGACAACTTCATAGCCCCAATCATGATCAACTGCATCAAAGTCTCATGAACCAAGCCCACGAGAGCATTGTGTCTCAGATTGTAAGCCTCTTAAGCATAGGAACATGTCTCTGACTGTGGATTGTACAATGCCAGGTACATTGCTTGTGCTTAATAATAAATTATAATAATAATAATAATAATAATATACCCTGGACAAAAAACTGACTGAAATAGGTCCAGGAATCGGATAGCATTGAGATGAGCCTGAAGCTGCTGGGGAAACACCCATTCAATAACCTTCCCTTTTTAGGGAAGTTTGAAGACAGGGTGATAGGTTGCCAGGGAGTCAGTGTCCAAAGATGGTTTCTTGACCAGGGACCAGACCACTAAAGTTTTAAGGGTGTCTGCCAGAGGTGGCTGGTGGGTTTTGAGGCTGGAAGGGCAGTAAGGCTGGCGAGCCTAGGGGCGGAGCCAGGGCAATGGTAGGCAGAGCTAGGGAAATGGTAGGCAGAGCTAGGGAAATGGTAGGCGGAGCCAGGGCAATGGTAGGTGGCATAACCCAGAAGCAAGGAGTTCCCAGGGTTAACATACAAAACACAGTTTGCATGCACATGAAGCTTAAAATAAATAATTTATAAACCCAAAACACAGGTACTCATCCTTGTAAAACACCCAAGTCACAGCCTGAGTCCAGTAGTTCATGATACTTAGGAGGACTGACAATGCCTCGCATCCTTCCCTCCTGCCTCTCTCCAGGAAATCTCTGCTCTTCTCTCTTCATCCAACCCCTCCACCTGCCCCCTTGACCCGATCCCCTCCCGCCTCCTG
>QEPC01008451.1:2992776-3020840 GCA_003113815.1 Sphenodon punctatus | reverse complement strand
GCACTCGCCCCATGTGCCCCCCACTCCCCCCCCCATGTGCCTGCACTCGCTCCACACCATGTGTCCCCTCATTTCCCCTCCCACCATGTGCCCCCAGGGATGGGGAGCCTCAGGACTGGGGGGCCAAAAGAGGTCCGTGGTGAGTTTTTATGTGGCCCTTTTCAAGTTCCTAGATCTGGCCCCTGCATCCAGTTCCCACCTTCAACCACTGAAAAACTGTGCTCATGGTAAGGGACCAAAGATGAGGACATGAACACAAGGATAGGGGGACAAATCCATGGTACAAATAATGATCTGGGCCCTTCTTTTCTTGGGTACAACCATTAAGTTCCCCCACCACCAACTTGTATGCTGCCCTCAGAGCTTGTGCTAATTGTCAAAGTGACCCCTGAGATGGAAATGATTCCTGACCCCTGATATAGGCGTTTGCTGCTATTGTTGGTCATGCTCGAATTTTGTGGCCATGTATCACCACAAAAATATTACCAATCTTCTACCCAGCAAAGCCCATAATAAACATAGCAGTTGCAAGCAATTACTTGTCACACGTCCCACATTTATTTATTTATAATCAAGCATAATGCTAGCTTATGGCCTCCTTCCTAACAGCTTCCATGTATATCTGCCCCGGCGCCCCGCCATTGGCCTGTCATCTGTAGCACAGGACTCATCATCATGAATATTTATAGAACATTCTGCTTTATTTAAGCAGCTAGGAAAGGTCAGGGTCTTTCAATGACATGGGGACTGAATCCAACACTTTGACTGGACTATAAGAAAGAGAAAAAGAAATATGACAGCAAAGCTGGGGGTGGGGGGGAGATTACAGACATTTGTTCTCTGGGACTTATAAAGTATCTCGCTTCTTTTAACTAACACAGGTCAGAACTGGCCTTTGGGCCCATGAAGCCAAATTGCTTGTGTTTCTGCATATTCTAAACTAACTATTGTCAAAGATAATCACATTTTAAAATACATAAAAAGCTATGAAGGCCCAAGACTTGCAAACGTTAAATTTCACATGGTTGAGTAGTTCCATTCATGTATGAACCAGGCTGTGCATGTGAATGAAGTTTAGCAGGTGCATAAAGTTTAGCAGGTTTCATTTTGCGGAATGAAACTCCAGGCTTATCAAATTAAACTAGTCATATTTTAAATCCATAGCTTATTAAAAAACCCTCAGTATAGCCTGGTCTTTGAGATGAAACCAGGACCAACATGCAGCTCCGAGGCATCGCCTGGAGCATCGTTACTACGTTAGTGACTTTAAAGATGAGGACAGATCTGTCCTGGTCAACAATTATCTGCCTGCAGTTGAACCAAGTCTTGTGCAGAAGTTTCAAAGTGTTCTCTGATCAAACAAACAAAAGATATGAGCAAAGGTGCAGATTTGAGATAAAAAGAATGGATCATATGCAGAATTAGAAGAGGAGAGAAAAATGGATATAGCCAATAGGAAGAAAACAACTTGCAGGTCAGTGAATGCCATATCTGTGAGCACTGTTCTTCTATTTCCCCAATATATTCCACTGCCATCGAGTGCTTTACAGTGTCATACAGTCCTTTAAAAAAAAATTAAGAGGTACCAAGGCTCAGGCCTGCCTCAAAAGTCCTGCCCCTTAGCCTCAGGAACATGGGATTATTCAAACAGGCTGCTGGAGATATGCTACTATCTCCCACCCACACTGCTTCACTAGTTCCTGTTCCCACCTCTAATTTGCCAGCTCTTGTTCAGATCTGTATTAAGCTTATTGGAGTCAAAGCTGGCACTACTGCCTCCAATCAGCTGTTTGCTGTTTAGTGATGCCAATCAGTCCCAACCCTGTCAGGGAAGTCTGGGACTGGTGCTTCAGCATTTAGCTGTGGGTGGAGTCTTGCAGAGTAGCCACACTGTCAAGGTTTGGAAAGGTGACTGAGCCCTGGCACAAATTAGGTCCTTCTGTCATGCCTCCCAACAGTCCCAATTCAGGCAGGACAGTCACAATCTGGGTGAGGTATCTGGCTGTCATGCATGCTGGGGGTTGTTGGATCCCAAGGGCAAAGCTAGTAGCCTTGTTCCCTTGGGGAATGACATGGACTTCCAAACACAAGGAGTCGTGTTAAAACCAATACTTTTATTTCCTATACTGACACCAGCCACGGACAAGCATCAGCCGAGGGGACTCCTAACAGCTTACAAAAGAAAGAGTCACTGGGGTCCAAACTGGTGACCCCTTATATAGGATTTAAGACAAAGAACCATAAAGATCGGACATGATTGGTCAGAAACCAAATGGTTACATCATTCATACATATTAATAGAACACCTTCTTTTTCAAGAGTCAGTTCTTACCACTGTACCAAAACAACAAGTTGTGCTGCATACTACTAGTAGCGCTATAGAAATTATTAATTATTATTATTATTATTATTATTATTAGTAGTAGTAGTAGTAGTAGTAGTAGTAGTAGTAGTAGTAATAATATTCTCTGTTCATGGTCTTATCACAAAGCCACTTACTGTTTCACAACTTACAGTACTTCTTAAGTTTTGACTCCCAGACTCCCAGCTGGACCTTCATTATCGAAGGTCTGCCTTCGATACTGATGCCTTCAGTATCGAAGGCAGCAGAGAGGTCAAGGATGACAAGAATGGAATAGAGGCAATTAAATTTAGCCACAAGAAGATCATTGGTGATCTTAGTGACAGCAGTTTCAGTAGCGTGAAGGGGGCGAAAGCCAGATTGGAAGGGGTCAAGGGAGGAGTTGGTGGAGATCAACAAGATCAACAAGGTAGAATTCCCCTTGTTCATCTCCAGGCACAGGTAATTGACCAAAGCCAGAAGTGCAGTCTCTGTGGCATACCCAGGATGAAAACCTGACCGAAATAGGTCCAGGAATCGGACATCATTGAGATTCACCTTGAGCGGTCAGGCTACCACCTGTTTAATAACCTAAAAAGGGAAGGTTAGAGATAGGCCGATAGCTGGCTGGGGTATGAGTGTCCAGAGATAGTTTCTTAAGCAGGGGCTGGGCTTCCCCACCCCGAAGGGAGGTGTTGACAACCCCAGCCAACAATGGTCCCAGCATCTCCCAGCTGGCTCTCACCAGCCAGGATCCAGTTCACAACTGGTTGTCCTCATCACTCCACGCACCTCCCTAGCATGGGTGGGCAATAGCAGTTGAAACTAATCCAGGTAAAGAGGACAAGATTGAGCTTCCATAACTCCAAAATCGGACTCTGCAGATGAAATAGTAGTGTCCAAGTCGTGATGAATAGGAGCAATTTTGTCTAAAAAGTCATTAATAAAAATGTCACAATGGGCTATAGATGACTCCATTTCCTGGTTGAGGCAGAATGGTTCAACCAGGTCTCTCATCACCTGGAACAGCTCCACTGGTTGAGTCTAGGGGTGTGCATTTCATTTTTATTATTATAATAACAAAAAAGTAGGCTCATACATTTTTGTTACTGAATAGCGAAAAGGAAAGAACATAATAACAAAATAATGAAAGAATCTCAATTTATTATTGAATGAATAGGAAAACATTGAAAAACATATTTTCAGCTATAACTTTTTTGTTTCTTATTCAATTTTGATGAAACATGGAAGATTGTGCCCCCAATGGAGGGGATTATCTATATGAAACATCTGAAAGATTGGGTAAAGGGAACCGATTTTATATGCAACTAAATTTTGTAATTTTAAGAAAAGCTGCATACACATTCCTGGCTCCAGCTTCTTTGTCTTCCATCCAACTGGCATGTAAATTGGATAGATTATGCCCCTCCCCAAGATTATGATCTCTTCTATATTTCAGAAAGATTGGATAAAGGGTCTTGATGTTGTAGTCTATTTACTTCTAAATGCATTTCTGACTATGAAAAAAATAATTTCCATCCATTTTAGATGGCATTTTGCAGAAATATATCTCAGACATTCAGGATCATCTCTGCCAAATTGTAGAAAGATTTGATAAAGGTTCCAAATTTTATAAGCAATTTAAATATCCCTCTTGAAGACTTTTGTTATTCAGGTAAATAGCACAGGTGGTGCCATTCAGAGACAGACATGACATGGGGGAGGGGGTTGTAGAAGGGAGAGGGAGCAGCTCAACAGACTAACAGACACATTCACTGGCCAATTACTGCATGCTCCCATCTTTATGGGACCAATTGGTGGTGGCTTCAAGGCAAACACAGAGGGTAGATATAAGCTCCCGTTCTTTGGGTCTGCTCTGTCTGTGGTTAGTTTTGTCTTTGGTCAGAGCATTTTCTCAGACTTTGCTGGCAGGTGTGTGTGTGCGTGCGCACGCGTGCTAGAGCTCACTGCAAGAGTTCAGCTAGTTACATAAATTCATTCCCCATGCACCTAGGGTGCTGTCCAACTTCCTCCTGACCCCTCCTGGGGCATTCTCTGCAAAATGACGGACACCCCCATGCACCTGGTGTGCCCACCCAGACTGAAGCCTGTGCCAAACAGCAGAGATGACAGATATCTCCTCTGGCCAATTGACTTGACATTGCAAAGACAACCTGACTGGGGCAGAGATCTGCTGGGTCTCTCTTACTGCATGCTTTCAGCTTTCTGAGACCAGTCCTGGGCAGCTCTGAGGTGGGCATAGAAGGGACATAACATTAACTGGGACTTCAGGCAGAAAGCACCAATCAGGATACGTGGTTCACACATCCAGGTTGGCCAATTGTCATCACAAAATCACATCCTGCAGCACTGTGACAAAGGACATAAGAGAATCTCTTATTGGCTCTTTCCTAAGTAAACGCTTCCAACTTCCCCGTAACAAGTGATGGAGAGGGGTTTGAGTGGTCACAGAACAGAATGATATATGGGTGACATTTCTGCTGGCCATTTGGCATCACAAACACATATTTTACCACAGTAATAAACGACATAGACTCATTCTCTACAGGTGCTGTTCAGACTTATAACATTGGTACCCTTTATCAAACCTTTTCAATATTTGACAGAGATGATCCTGAAGGGATTATATACAATCTTGCCAAATGTCGTTTAAACTACCTGGAATACAAAGATGCTACAGACAGAAATACATTTACAAGTAAATTGCTTATAACATCAGAACTCTTTATCCAATTCTTCTGGAATTTGACAGAGATAGTAACCTTGTTGGGTGGTGGTGGTATAACCTTGCCAAGTTTCATAAAATTGGTTGGGAGACAAAGGTTGTTACAGCTAGGAATGTGTATGCATTTTTTTAAAAAATAACAAATTTCAACTACTTATAAAGTCGGATTCCTTTATTCAAAATTTCCAAAATTTGTCACACATAATTCCTTTCATTGGGGGTATAATCTTGACAAGTGTCATCCAAACTGAATGAAAAACAAAAATGGTACAGCCAAAAATGATTTTTCAATTGGAATCAATGGAAATAAAAAATGAAAGTAAAAACAAAATTGAAACACAAAAATGAATGAGATATAACTGAAACAAGTGACATTTTAATAATGAAAATGAAAGTAATAATGAAAATAAAAGACAGTTACTGTGCACATCTCTTGATCAGGCTTTGCAGATGCTATGATAGTGGAGAAAAAAGGTTTTTTTCCACCATCACAGCCACAGTATAGTCCTTCAAAAACAATCTATGCTGCAATCACAGTTGGCTTCTGTGCTCTAACCACCTGTACTCTGGTGCAGAATGCGGAGGCCCGCCTCCTGACAGGGGTGGGCCAATGGAAACATATTACACTGGTTCTCTGTTCTCTGCACTGGCTGCCAATAGTTTTCCAGGCCCGATTCAAGGTGTTGGTACTTGCCTATAAAGCCCTAAAAGGTCTAGGCCCTACATATCTGCAGGACTGCCTCACTCCCCGGGTCCTGGATCAGCCCCTGCGGTCATCCGGGGATGCCCTCCTTGAGGTCCCCTGAGTCTTCCAGAGGACCATGCAAGGAAGGACATTCTTGGTGGCCGCACTGCAGCTGTTGAACTCCCTTCCGGTGGGGGCCCGGTAGGCCCCAAGATCTCCCCTCATTTAGAAGAATGTGTAAAACCTGACTGTTCCGCCAGGCATATGGCAAGGGAGATGGGTGATGTGGTGGGGGATAGGGTTAGGGTGGTTTAGATGGGGGGTTGGGTTGGGGAGGTTGAGGGGTCTTTGTGGGTTATTCTTGTCCGTTTTATGGGTGGTTTTAATGGGTTACTGTTTTAATATTATTAGTTTTATTGTGGTTTATCTGGTTATGATTGTAAGCCACCCCAAGCTGCCTGTGGCAGGAGGGGTGGGGTAGTTAAATCATTTAAATAAATAAATAAATAAATAAATAATAACCACCTAACTGCCCACTTCAACCACCTCAGCTACTCCCTATACCAGGGAGACATGTACTGACGAAGCAGTGGGAGTGGATGTCTGGGTGAAACCATGTTGATGGCCATGGTCAAAATGTCATTCCACAAAGTGACCAGGCCATCAAAACAGCAGCCGTCAAGGTCAGTGGGTATATTCCCCAGTGTTCTGGAAACCAACTGGATCTATCAGTCTCCAGGGTGGACCAAACTAACCGGTCCACCACCCTGACAAGAGCATAGGAGGGCCTGGATCTGGGCCTTCAGGAAGTAAAGATCTGACCATGACAATGGTGTTGTAACACCCCCGCTAATCAGAACCCCTGTTTCCAGGCTGGTGCAAAACATCAAATCCAATGTGTATCCCACCTCATGCGTTGGGCCTGATATTTCTGGTTGATGTTACTAAGTTGCAGAGGTCTTGGGGGTGGTTTGAGATTAGGGTGGATTTTGAGGGGGGAGGGTACTGTAGTTGTGAGGGGAGTTAGTGGGTGTGCCTCCTACCCCAGTAGCAGTAGGGGAGGAGGTGGATTTGTTTAGGGAGGGGAGGGTTGTTTCCCTGGTGTGAGGGAGGCAATACAGCCTTTATGAGGAGTTTATCATATGCCCAGTGAGAGCAGGCGATAAGAGGGGGTTGGGGGTGGGGAACTGCCTTGCTGTTGGTGGTGCAGAACAGCCAGGGGGGTAAAGTTCTGGGGGCCAGGCCAGCTGGGGGGAAGGTCTCAGCCATTGGGGTCATGATGGGGGCAGGGGTGATATAGTCCTACAGGGGGGAGTGAGCTAGGAGACGGGACATGTGTTTGGTGCCTGTTCTGATTATCACCCACCCACCCACCCCCGGTAGATGGTGTGGTGGATTGGGATCAGGGGACACCCGGCCTGAAGCTGTTGAATGTGAGGTCAGTTGTCAATAAATCAACAACTATCTAGGAGTTGATTCTGGATTTTGCGGCCGACCTCATGTGCATTACGAAGACCTGGCTGGACAATGAGTTGTCCCTGTCTTGGCTGACCTAGTTTTAATCAGGTATTCTGTGCAGCATCAACCATGGCCAGAGGGATCGGGGGAGGGGTGGCGGGAGGGCAGTGTAGCCATTATTTTTAGGGAGGTGTGGTCCACTACGAGGTATCCAGTGCAATTGGAATCAGGTTGTGAGTGACTCCATCTTGTGACTTATTTGACAGGAGACAGAGATTGGGGATGTTGCTTCTATACAGTGCACCTACCTTTACAGCAGCATTCCCTACGCACTCTGACAGAGCTAGTGTCGGAGGTGGTGTTGTGATCATGCGAGGATGTTAACATTCACACTGACGCCAGTCTTGGTGGAGTGGAGTGTAAATTCATGGCTGCCATGGCAACCATGGATCTGTCTCAAGTGGTCGTAGGCCCTACACATGTTCCTCCCTCCTCTTCCTCTCCCTCTAACCTGCCCATCTGCATCGATGGAGTCACCATCCATCCTGTTCTCCAAGCCCGCAGCTTGGGCTTCATCTTTGACACGCACCTTACATTGACTCTGTTGCCAAATCCTGCCGATTCGCCCTCCATAACATTGCTCGGATCCAACCCTTTCTCTCTACCTCCTTGGCCAAAACCCTTGTTCATGCCATGGTTATCTCTCACCTCGATTACTGCAACCTTCTCCTTGCTGGACTCCCTCGCTCTCACCTGTCCCCCCCCCCCTTATCGCAATCCAAAACTCCGCTGGCAAGGTCATTCACTCTGCCCGTCACTTCGACCATGTGCAGCCTCTCCTCTTCTCTCTTCACTGGCTCCCCCTTCCTGAACGTATCCTCTTTAAACTCCTGGTATTCACGTTCAAAACTCTCCACGACCAAGCTTCCCTTTACCTCTTGGACCTAATCTCCCTACGCACTCCTGCATGCACTCTCCGCTCTTCCTCTGTCCCCTCACTCACTCTCCTTCATTTCTCCTGCTCACCTAACCGCCTTCGACCCTTTTCCCTTGCTGCCCCCCATGCCTGGAATTCCCTCCCTACCCACATCCGCCTTGCCCCCTCCCTCCGCTCCTTCAAATCCCTCCTCAAGACCCACTTTTTCCTCACCGCCTTTCCCAATGCCTGCTAGTCGTTTCCCATATACTTACTGTCTGCCCTCCTCTGCAGCCTGCTGCAACCAACCTGATTGTAACCAAGCCAAGCACACACACCTGAGACTTCGCATCCGCTTGAATGTTTGTTTGCCTTCTCCCCTGTCTCTCCCACTGTCCCCTCTCCCTGTCTCCCCCTCCTCGTCTTTTAGATTGTAAGCCACAGGCAGGGACTGCATCCATTTCTATGTTCTGCACGGTGCCAATTGCATGACTGGCACTATATAAATGTTTAAAATAAATAATAATAATAATAATACCCTGGACCTGATTTTCTGTACTGGCCTTGAGGCAGGAGATATGTTGGTGGGGGAGGTGATAGCAGAGTTTCTTGTCATGGACAGATCATTACCTCCTGCAGACCTGCCTCTTGGCACATGTCTGCCCTCAAAAGGGTGTGGAACTAGTTCAGTTGGTTCACCTCACCGGAGACTGATGGAACCAGAGAAGTTCCAGAACTCCCTTGGGGAGTTACCCTCTGACCCTAATGGCCTGCCGCTCAATTACCTTGTGGCTTTTTGGAACATTTTGCTATCTGTGGCCATCGACCAGACGGCTCCTAGCCATCCACTCTTGAGACGTCAGCATCGCAGGCTTCCATGGTTCACAGTTGGCCTGAGACAACTGAAACAGGAAGGGTGGCAGTTAGATCGATGGCGGCATCAATCTCGTGCTGCAGCTCACAGATTTCAACATAGAGTTAATTTATGAACCTATGCCGCGGCTGTCAAGGCAGTAAAAAAAACATTTTCTGCTTCCTTGATAGCTTCCATAAAATCTCGTCTGGCGAAGCTTTTCCGGGTGGTGCGGGGGCTGGTTGGTCCGGCCTCCCTTCATCTGGAACCAGAAATATCATTTGCCTGCTGTGACATGTTTGTTAACTATTTCATGGATAAAATTTCTCAGATTCACCATGATTTTGACTCTGAGTTTTTGGCATAAGGAGAATCAGAGTTTGTGGAAGCCCTGCCTTGTCTGGTATTCTGGGATAAGTTTCAGGGGGTGTCGGTCACCAAGGCGGGGGATGTCCTGGGGGTTGGGGCTGTTAGAGCCACCTTTTGTGAACTTGACCCATGCCCATCCTGGCTGGTTAAGGCCAGCAGGGAGATGTTGGGGCCTTTGCTGGTGGGCGTGGTCAATGCCTCCCTTCAGGAGGACAGGGTGCTGAGCTGCCTGAAGGAGGCGGTGGTGTGGCCCCTGCTCAAAAAACCATCACTTGATGTTGACTCCCTTGCCAGTTATCAGCCCATCTCTAACCTACCCTTTTTAGGGACAGTTATATTGAACGGGTGGTGACTCTGCAGCTGCAGGGGCATCTAGACAGCATTGGTTTTCTGGATCCTTCACAGTCCGGTTTTCATCTGGGTTATGGCACTGAGACTGCACTTGTGGCTTTGGTCAATGACCTGCGCCAGGAATTGGACCAGGGTCAATCGACCCTGTTGATTTTGGGGAGGGTGACGGGATGGGAGGGTAGGGGTGGGGTGGGGCTTGTTTTGATTCGGTGGCACCCCCCTTTTAATATTTTGCTTGATTATTTAGTTATTATTTATTGGGTTTTATAGTTTTGTATGTTTTAAAAATATTTTATACTTGTAAGCTGCCTCGAGCTACTACATGCTGGAGAGGCGGGGTAAAAATATTGTAATAAAAATAAATAAATAAATAAATAAATATTATTTGGGATTTAAAGGAGATGTTTTAAAATGAGATGCAACCACACAAGTCCACTCATTAACCACATTTATTTTATTTATTTATTTCCATAGATTTTTACTCCACCCCTCCTGCCACATACATCCAAACACCCATCTGAAGGAGGCATGAGGAGGATGCACACTTCCATGACCCACACACCACTCATTTATGACCACTCACAAAGTATCAGAGAAAAATCAGGACTGTTCTGTACAGGGTTAAGGCTACCATGCACATGTGTAGGGGCACACTTACATCCCTGACCCATTTGAATCCCTCCCCACTCACCCCACATCGGTGGACGGTCTGTGGTCCTCCCACTCAGTGCACACAGACCCCCTCCCCAGCCATGCTCATTTTAAAAATGAGCTATGTCATTAGCGAAAATGGGAAAGAATGACTTGCACACTTAGTTTATGGCTAAGTGGTTTGAACCAAGTTTTCGAATTCCAAATCCAACATCTCACCTACTAGACTACATTGGCTCTTTTATAGATGTGATTGATTTTGGTTACTCATTTGCAAAATCGGAAAAGTTTTTACAAAGCCAAGTCTCAAACTTAACTATTTTTAAATTGTTTATACTATGAGAAAAATTGTACGTTAAAAGACTGGTAGTAATTTGGCCCGCAGTCCTGAAACCACCTATTTGTGAGTCAGTGAAGTCTTAAAATTGATGTTGCTAAGGAAAACAATATGCTTCTAAATAATAGGAAATGTTTAGGAATCTGTCATGAAAAGCATATTTTACTTAGGCCACTTTTACATGGACGCCACCCACCCACGAACACCCAGAAATACCCATTGGATGGAAGGGAGAGCGTCCGTGTAAATGTCTATGAGTGGGTGGGGTCACATGAATGACCCACTCACCAACACCCAACACCACCCACGGAGCAGTCGCGAGGGATCCGGAGCCCTCCGTGGGTGTAGATGGGTGGATAGGTGTTCGACACCCGAGCGTCAGTGTAAAAGTGAAAACAACCACACCCACGTGGACCGGACCAGTGGAGCCCCACTGCGCCGGTGCCACAGGGCATGCATGTGCTGCCACACAGGCACGTCCACAGGGGGAGATGCAGGATGTCTGGCCGAGAACCCGTAAAGTAGGGCAGCAGCAGGGCACATGCACGTGGGCTCCCATGATGGTGACCAGGAAATCCCATGAGAAGGCCACGGTAGCCGACACCACCCTATGCAGGGCCAGGTGAGCATGGGGACCCAGGGGCGCCTGGGGGGAAGCCCCAGCAAGGCAGTGCAGGGGGGGAAGCGCCCCAGGCAGAAGGCAAAAGGGGGGGGTTACAGACCACCGGTATGGGAGAGGAGGCCAGGAGGCACAGGGGGGACAGCAAGGGGGAATGAGTGGGGGAAAGCACTAGAAAGTAACATGGTGCACGTGTCCCGGCACAGGGCAGAGGGGCCGCACCGACAGCCCCCCTGGTTGACGACCCCCAGCCCAGTACCTCCCAAGGGCATGGCCCAAGGAGCAGCAGTGAGACCATGGTGAGCGTGAGGGAAAACACACCCCCAGGAGGGGAGGGATGCGCCCCAGGCCCTGACCACTGGGAAAGGGAACACAGGGCAGGGGGCAGCAGCATAACCCGCTCCCCTGTCCCCGCAGGACAGCTCCCAGACAACAGAGCACTGCACCACTGGGACGACAGCCGAGGAGGGACTCCCAGACAGCTAGGTGAGCAGAAGGGAACCCCAGGGGGGGAGGGGGGGCAGGCCCCACAGGTAGTCAGAGGGGGTCAGCAGGAGCCATAGTAACCTCTAAAACTACCCCCAACAGGACACGATCACCACCATGGCTACCACATCCACAGGGCGGGCCCCATGCCACCAAGCCGGTCGGCCCCACACACGCGGGTCCCAAAAGGGGGAGCCCTGGTCCAGGCAGGAGATCATGGACTTTATACATGTGTGGGGGTCCTAAAGGGTCCAGCATGACCTGGTGCACAGCTGCAAGACCAGACAGGTCTATGAAGTCATCGCCCAGGAGATGCAGTGGCAGAGGTACAATAGGGAGTCACCCAGTGCATGCAGCAGGCAAAGGACTTGAGGTCCAGATATAAACATATCAAGGACAACAATCTCAAGTTTGACCGGGCTATGCACACAGCCGAGTTCCAGGAGGAGCTGGACAAGTTCCTCTGCATGGACGGGAACATCGTGGCCTCCCATACACATGGCAGCGCCTTTGCCAGGGGCAGGGCCAACACACAACCCCCCTGACAGACCCCACAGAGCGGGGGGGGAGTGCCCCAAGTGAGGCCAGCCAGGAAGCGGGAGGGCACATCCCCGTCCCACAGGGGGAGGAGGCGCCCCGGGGATCCGAGCACCGGACCACCACACTTCGCGCGTGCCCACAAGACACGAAGGCCTACCAGCCACAGGGACAGGGGGTGCACGCAGAGCAAGCGGAGACCTGGGACAGCCCCCAGGAAGTGGAGGAACAGGATCCAGGTATGAGCATCCCAGCGGGGCCAGGAGCAAGGGTGGGTGTTGGAACGGCCTGGACAGAGCCTCAGCGGCCAGGGCTGGGAGCCGGAAAACACTAATGGTACCCCTTCCCATTGCAGCGCAAGGAAACCTGGAGGTGCATGAGGTGGAGGTCACAGAGGAGGAGGAGGAGGGGGAGAAGGAAGAGGGGGCCTGGCAGCTCCCCCACCACTAGGTGGGCCACCCTCCAAAGCGGGCACACCGACCAGTGGGGGCCCAGGTGCAGAGGGGGGGCAGAGGTACGGGGGGCCACCTGGGGCCGAGCAACCACAAACAGCAGGACCCAACAGGGGCGGGGTGGTGAGTGCAGGCAGGAGGGGTGGATGGGCCCACAGCAGCTCCCTCAGCACACCACACAGTCGGGGGTCCCTCCCACATCAAACAGCTACTGGGGGGCCACCCCATGACAGGGCGGGGTTGGGGGACCCCACAGGGAAGGACTTCGGGGAACCATCACACTATGGGAGCCACCCCACCAGGAGCCCAGGGCAGGTGGTAGTGGCCAGCAGGGCACACAGGCCGGGTGCACTAAAGTTCAGACCAACCTCCCGTTCACAGACCAGGTACCCGCTTGCGCAAGGGGAGCAGCTGCCAGCAGCGTGGAGCGGAACCGGGAGATGCGGGCCAGGAACCGACGCCGGAGGGAGGACCTCAGCAGGGAGCTGCTGAAGAAATCACAACAGTTAGCCGAGGTGCACTCCTGGGATCTCACACTCACCAGGGAGCTCATCAGAGGGGAGGGGGAAAGGGACTTGGAGATCCTGGTTCTCATGATGGCCCGGTCTCGCACTGAGCACCTCTGGGACAGGCTGCCACCCTCCAACGGCCTGGTCCACGGGGTCCCCCTTCACCACACAGGGCAACAGGACCTGCATGCAGGGCCGCCCTTCCAACGTGCACCCCTGTGATCCCACCCCCGCTGCCACCCTGACCCCTCCACTGGGAGGTGATGCCCACACCCCAGGACCATGCACCCCTAGGATGACCTACCACCCATGATGGCCACCCCACCACCTCAGGTAAGGTCACTGCACTCTGCGACCCTGGAGGTAAGGGGGTGCTCTGGGGGGTGCTGGGGATGGGGGGACCTGTGGGAGGTTGGTCACCTGTTGGGAACACAATGTAGAAAACACTCAGAGGCCCTGCAGTACACGGGCTGGGGAGTAACGGCCATTGCCAGAGTCACATGTACCTGCTAAGTGATGCTGTTCTGGATGGGACACATGTCATACTACCAAGGGTGGGCCGGCGAGGGGCTCACACTGACAGGGATCACCCTATGGCACGCGTGTTGCTTGTGTGGGGGGTGGGGGCCTCCCCGGATGACCATGGGGCACCCATTGGCCTGGGCCCTGACCTGGGACCGACATGAGTGCACATGGGGATCCCTTACCCCTCTCTTGTTTCTTCCCACAGGGTCCGTCCACGGAGGCCATTGCGGAGTGGCCAGTGGATGACAGGGAGGCCAGGACGGCCAGCTGGCGAGTGCTGTGCTCAGCCACAGCCAGGGCACGTCGGCCCGCGAGCCCCGGTGGTGTGGCTAAGAGGGGGAGAGGGCGCTCCAGGTGTTAACCTCCACCCATTCCAATGTACAGTTACCCCAGCAATAAATGTGTTATACCTCTACCGTACAGTCGCTTCATCTGTCCCAGGGCAGGTGGCTGGGGGGAGGTTGGCATGCAGGGGGGCAACAGAATGTTGGGGACTCAGTACACTCCCTGCCCAGTTGACGGGCCCGGGGGCCAGTCCAGCAAGGCCGCATGCAGGGGAGGAGGCAGGAGCAGCCATACAAAGAGCCGGCCCAGGCGAGTGGGTGAGCGGTGACCAGCAGGTCTTTGTGGGAGCTGTGCACCCCACGTCCAACAGCGAGGGGCGGTCGCTCGCATCCAGGCAACCCACGGTACCCATGACCGAGATCCCCCAGCCCACACACGGAAGAGACGCACTGCTGCAGGTAAAGGATAGGACCCAGCTTTATTGAACAGGTTCATAGTCCTAGGGACGTGGGTGAGGGTCAGGCGCTGCCTGCCGTTCGGCTGCCTGGGCAACGATGCGGCAGCAGATGGCATCCCTGTTCTCCTCAGAGATGCAGTGGAACATCCCTCCCTGGGCATGTTGGTACAGGGGCACGGGTCTGGCCCTGTAAGATGGTGGTGGGTGGTCCAGGTCAGCACCCCCTGTCTCACATACATTGTGCAGGATGCACACTGCCAGGACGAGGATGGGTGTGTGGTGCAGGTCAAACTGGCTCCTGTTCATCAGGAGGTGCTAGCGCATCTTGAGGAGCCTGAAGGCCCACTCCATCACGCTGTGGGAGGATGACAGGCGCTCATTAAACAGGCGGTGGTCCGGGTTACGTGCCACTGGATAGGCCCGCATGAGCCATGGGCTGAGTGGGTAGGTGGGGTCCCCTATCACAACAGGGGCCATGGGAACTCCCTCTATCACACGGTACAGGTTAGGGGCGATCTCCCCGTGGAACACGCGTGCATAGAAGGGGGAGCCACGCAAGATACGCACGTCATGGCTCCGCCCCGACTGGCCTGTGTACACAGCTATGAACAGGCCCCTATGATCCACTACGGCCTGCAGATTGATGGATAAGGCCTCTTTCCAGTTCATGTAATCGATCTTTGCATGTGGGGGGCATATGATGGGAATGTGGGTGCTGTCAATGACCCCAATGCAATGAGGGAACCCCATTTCCTCGAAACCACACATCTCCTCCTTTGGGGTCATGGAGTTGGATGACCTGCTCCAAGAGGAGCTCCAAGAGCAGTTCACAAACATCATGCAGGGCCGGGTTCATAGTTGTGTTGCCCACCCCAAACTGCTCCCCGACGCTCCTACAGGAATTGGGGGTGGCCAGCCACCACACCACCATGGCCACATGCATCCCTGGTGCCAGCGGGAATCGCATGTTCATCTCCCACCTCCAGAGATGGGGGTTGAGGAGCTCCCCCAGATGGGTCAGGAGGGAGTGGGGCATCCGGAAGTTGTCTGACCAGTCCCCATTTGTCCAGGTGGCCAACATGTTCTCCCACCAGTCATTGCAGTGGGAGCGCAATCAGTGCCGTCGCAGGGTTGGTAGGGTCACGCGGCGAGCGTACATGTTGAGGGTCCTTCAGGCCAGGACAAGCTGTCCTTGCTGGTACACTGTGGAGCCCAATAGGGCACAGCATTGGATGGGTGGCTGCCTCACCCATCAGATGATTACCGCGCTCCGTAGGTTATCAGCCCTCGGCCTCCGTGCCCCCTGGAGTACAGTCCTTCAACCGTGCAGCCATAGCAGGGCTATCTGCTGTAGCAGCATGCACAGCAGCAGGAGGGCCGTGCCCAGGAGGTGCACCAGCACGTCCCTGGGCTGTGGGTCCTCGTCCCCCGGCACCATGGTTCTGCATCTCCCCACACCAAGCCTACCTCTACTGGCATGTGCCGTGGCCGCAGCGCACTCTGCTTTATGGACTGTGCCCACACACTTCTCTCCCCTGTTGGTGCGGGAGCTCCTCTGTGTCCACCCAGCCCAGGGTCGCCGTACTCTGTGTGCTGCTCGCTCCCATGATACAGACTCTCTGCCCCATGCCCTACCACTTGGAGTGAGTCCCTTATGTACTGTAAAGGGCGGTGTGGGCAGGGCACCGATAGGTGATGCACTGGGGGTGTGCTGGGGCAGCAACCGGGTGCCGAGTCGGGCTGTGCATCCTCGAGAGTGCGCCAGTCGCATGCCTGCCATGGGGGGATGGGGCCATGCGCACCCCAGGGTACCCCTGCCCCCCCAGCTGCACTACGGTCCCCCCAGGCAGGACGGTCCTTTGCTTGCTGCAGCTGTGCGTGGTGTGGCTACAATGCCTGGCTTGGCTTCTTGGCCTGGCGTGGTGCCCGGCCATGGCCTCCTTCATCTCTCGGCACCTGTCCTGCATCCCTTCTACCCTGTGTGTGGGCTGAGGCACCCAGTTCCCAGAGGACTGGGATATCTTCGGCATGCAAGGCCACCTGTGGGTGAGGGTAGCCACCCTTTACGTGCTCGGCCCAGTCACTGCATCCCTCCGTCTCCCACCTGCTGCTTCACTGGAGCCATGGCTCGTTATTCTACGTATCCCTCAGTGTAGGGGAGGGGTGGTCACCCTGTGTGGACATGCTGTTGGGGTCCCTCTGGCTGAGCCACGACGTGCAGCTGTTGGTGGGTGACCACCTGTAAGAGGGGGATGGCTTCCAGCTCCTGTCGCGGTACATGTGGATGATGGGTCATCAGGTTGGGGCCCCAGCATGCCGGGTCCAGTCCATGGAGCTCGGCTTCACTTTTATTCAGATAAATAGCAGCACATGCAGTGCCAGTCAGAGGCAGGCACCTGGCATGGCAGGGGAGGGAGGCTATAGGAGGGAGATGGGGAGAAACCCAACAGACTGACAGACACATTCACTGGCCAATTACTGCATGCTTCCAGCTTTACAGAACCAATCGGTGGTGGCTTTGAGGCAGGCATAGCGGGTGACCCTGAGGCAGGCATAGAAGGGACATAACTGGGACTTTGGGGATAGCATCAAAGCAATCAGGAGACATAGGGTATTTTCATACATGGCAGGGCGGCTTTTGCTCCATCATGGAATCGCCCATTTGATTCCCCACTGGAAACCTGCCGTCACGGCCAGCAGATACGCTGGCCGATCCCGGCGGGGAATCTGGGGGGGGGCTGCACAGCACAACGTGTGGCCGCACAGTCCCGCCCCCCCATGCTCCCCCAGCTACCCGCCCTCCGGGAGATGGGTGGGCGCAGCGCCCACTTTGGCCGCTGCATCCAATTCTGACCCGTAGTCCGGGTCACAGCCTGGAATCAGTACTGGTGACAGACATTACCGGCTGCCGATTCCGGGCCATGGTTCAGCTAACCACACTTTCGGACCTGGTCCCCGGACGAGGGCCGAAAGTGTGGTTATTTTGATTCCTGCCAGAGGTTCACTGTGGTGAACATCTGGTGGGACTCAAACAGACATTACGGGACCATTCCCCACCACAGGGTGTTGTCTGTGATTGAGCATAATCTCGTAATGTCTGAAAATACCCATAGTTTACACATCCAGGCTGGCCAATTATCATCACAATCACATCCTGCAGCACTCTGACAGAGGACATAAGATAATCCCTTTTCGCTCTTTCCTAAACAGATGCTTCCAACTTCCCAGTTACAAGTGGGGGAGATATGCTGGGGTGGTCACAGCACAGAATAAGGATATTTGGTTGACATTTCTGCTGGCCAGTTGGGATCACAAACCGATCTTATACCACAGTGACACGTGAGAGAATCCCTGACGTAGGCTCCTTTTCTGCATATGCTGTGCAGGTATATAAAATTGTCACCCTTTATCACATCTTTCCGATATTTGGCAAAGATGATCCTGAAGGTGTGAGACAGATTCCTGACAAGTTTCTTGTACACTGATTGGACTACAAAGATGTTACAGCCAGACATACATTTATATATTAATTGGTTATACCAACAGGACCCTTTATCTAATCCTTTTGAAAGTTGGTATAGATGGTATACCTGTGGAGGGGTATAATCTTGCAAAGTTTCATCGACATTATATGGGAGACAAAGATGTTACAGCCAGGAATGTATATGCAGATTTTTGCAAAACAACATACATCCACTGCTTATAAAATTGGATTCCTTTATCCAATCTTTCTGAAATTTGCTACTCATAGTTCTTCCATTGGAGTTATAAACCTTCCAAGTTTCATTTAAATGTAATGAGAGAGTAAACGGTTACAGCTGAAAATGTGTTTTTCATTTAAACCAATGGAAAGCAAAAACGAAAGCAAAAACAAAAACAAAATTTTGATATTTACGAAAACAAAAGATTTAAATAATGAAAACAAAAAATGGAAATGAATAACGACATGGGTCCTTGGTGCACACCTCTAATGCTCAGTCCTCTTTATTTAATATCAAATGTATGACACTACCACCTCTTTCAGCATCAGATTAAGCAGCGATCTCTGCTCAGGTGTAATCTATCCTCCCATCTTATTTCTACTTTTTCCTATCTTCCTTTTCATACCTTTTGTTTACCAAGGGTACCATATGACAGAACTCAGTCATTTTATTTTTATAACAATGACATTTACCATCCGACCTGAAACCAACTGAAGTTGATGGAAGTCATTACACTCATGGATCAGGCCCATAATGCTTTTTTGTAGCTTTTTTACATTTTATTTTATTTTATCCATTTAATGTTTTTGCATTTCTGCAGATACCTATTGAAGAAAACAGAAGTACTGACATGACTGTGCTTTCCTTTCGAAAAGGTTCTTCTCCTTGATGTGTTGTATAATTGCAAGTGTCAAGAACTAAAGGACATTCTCAATTTGACCTAATCATGAAACTATCTTTTCAAGTTGTTCCCAGCAACAAATAAAAAAACCAAAATAATTTTTCATGGTTCCCCTCTATCAACAACAATGCCTTGCAATTAGAGAGGAGTTCAGATGGCAATTATGTTACCTTTCACACAAGGAAGTGCTGACATACCCTCATTCCCTCATCAGATTTAAACAGACTCATTTTCCCCAATCTGACAGATTTTTAACCACCACAAATGACCTGTAAACAATTGCCAATGGACAGGTATGACCAGTGCATTTTTGTTTCAAACTTAGAGCAAAATACTACTTAGTAACAAATTTTAAGGCCTTGTATTATTTTTTTCTTACTGGAGTGGTTGCATAATAAAGGACAAATCAAGAGAGAGATTTTGTCAATCTTTATTGGGACCAAAAACATTGACAATACAGTACATATCTAAATCTCTTCAACAAAACTATAAAGAGGTCACGTCAGTAGCAATCATTCCACAGAATTCAATTAGCCTCTTAACAAGAGAATATACCACAAAATAATAATTTGGAAGATGCATCTCAGTCCTCATTAAACTGAGTGAGAAAGGAGTCAGTCTCAAAGTTAAAATGCTAGAACTGACTCACTTATCAAACTTTTAGATGTTTGATAAACCCGGCTACGAGGTGAGGTCTGAGGATCAGGGCTGGAGAAGCATGCTTACGCCAGTCACTAAAGAGCTGGAGGAGAATACCCAATCAACTTTTTGGTGCGTGCAACCAGACAGGGTCCCCCATCAGCTGTTTGCCAGAAACTCTTTCTAAATGCCCGATCCAGGCATTGTGTTCCATATGGATGGCTCCTTGATATGGGGCATGCCATCTTTCTCTGATGGCAGTCCCTACACCTGGGTTATTGGGAGGGGTGCTTCTCATGTGAACTTTCCTTCCTGCTGCAGTAGCCCTCCCCGGTGTGGCCTGGGGAGCCAGCTCACCCATGTCTCATTTGTTTTCACCCATTTAGAATTGGTCTTCACTGCACATCCCCATGCATCAGCTGGGAACTTACCATAAGTTTGGTCCTATCTTTATCCTATCAACTTTCCTCATGTTGAAAGATTGTCAAATAAGTTGTATGAGATTTATTTATTAATTTAATTTTTTTTTACTACCCCGCCCCTCCTGCCGAATGATTGTGCCAAAAGATATGCAGTGCTGCCTAGCCACTGCTTTGCTTTGTGTTATTGCATCATTTGATGTTCTCTGTGTCAGCAACAACAGTCCAAAGCAAAGTTTTACTGTAATAAAAAAAAACCTAAGACGACGATGACCACCCCTACCTCCTCCCCTCCCCACCCACCCAATTTGACCAAACAACTGAAAAATACAGTGGCTGAAACTCCAGCTAGAAGATCTCAGGTTCCCCATATCAAAATTCTCAGCTAACGTTTGTTGAGCCTTAAAACGGTCAAGAATATACTTTGTTTTTTCTGGAGTAAATTGTATTTATATTTATATGGCTTGGCAAAAGATTCTGTTTTGTTGTTTCTTTCTCTCTTGTGTTTCCCATGAGGGACTTGGAAAAATCAAGATAAATATCCTACCCATGGAAACATACTGAGACAGAAATTATAGGTCTTCTGAATCACAGTCCAGTGTTCTAACTATGGCCCATGTTGCATTCCCGAGATATATTATATCAGAATAAACAGACCTAAGTCTACTGTACTTTCAAACTTGAGATAAATAGCACTTTTACAAGCACACCCCAGACAAAAGCATGGGACTTTTTATTTAGACGTTCTGCATTGATCTATTCATTGAAAGAACATAAAAAGCATTGCCTTTGCAAAATGGGACATTTATTTAATGGAGAAATCAACTCTCAGCAAACGTTTTTCAGAATCTTTAGAATCCATCGGCCACGAAAGCTCTCAAAATAAAAATTTTACTTAAAATTATGACGTCCCTCCAATTTACATTTGAGGTTTTGAGAAATATTCATTATTTGGTGTGTGTGTGGGGGGGCGGGGGGGATTATGTTGTGCTCTCAGCACTTTGAGGGTGGAGAAAACATGCATTACTTATACCCTATAAGCTAAATGTATAGAAATACCCAGAAATTAGAGAGAGCAGTAGGGTAGAAAAATAAAAGGAGACTGCTGGGGAGAAAAGTGATACAATAACAGCTAGCACATTGTTACAGTGACCTTTCATGCTATAGTTGCAAGAGGATTTGCTATGAAAAGGAAGAGAGAGAGAGAGAGGGAGAGAGAGAAAGAAAGAAGACCCCTATAAAGGTAGTAAAAAGAAGCATTAGGTTGGCAAGTCTCTATAGTAGTAATCAAGGCAATATAGATGCTCATTTGAAGGAAAAGCAATTTGGCTTTAGCATTATTGAAGTCCTACAATTTTCTAACACCCTAAAAGCTTTTCTTCCTAAAAAGGCTCTTAAACTGTCATGTACTGGATGTAAACCATCTCAATCAGAGCCACTAATCTCTCATAAAAGAAATTCTTTGGTAAAAAGTGTCTCTCTGGACTTGTTGCTAAAAGCTTAATGATTCATTTCTGGATCCTTTTTAATGAAGTCTCGCCAAGCACACACAAAACTTACCGTGATACCCATCTTCATTTCTGATGAATTTCAGAGCTTCTGCAGGTCCAAAAGCATTCAGGCACAATATTCTAATTTTTCAAGATGCTCTTTAGCTCACAGCTGTCTGCAATGCAGGTTTGATTACAATACACTGCAAAATCTGGCTTGGAGTCCTGTAGCGAGTCTCTACCATTTTAAAGAAATAGCATTTAATACTGAAATGTAGGCCCTTTTCTAAAAGGTGAGGGTGCGGGGTGTGTGTGTGTGTGCGGTGCATGGGAGTGCGTTCCCATGGACCCTCACCCACCTCCACTCGGAGCATTGGGCATTGGCGCCTGTTGCTCCATGAGTGGGGGATGGGTGGAGGTGGAGTGGGAAAGCACACACGCATCCCCACCCACCACCCACGACATTCCCATGGGCACCCTCTGCAGCTGCCACAGCATTGGCACGCCCCCCCCTTCCACCTGCACACGTCTGCAAAAGGGGGGGGGGATCTGTGTGAAAACGGCCTTAGAATTAAAATAAAACTGAGAGAATAAATGGAATATAGCTTTGAACTGAGTTTTTATGAGCATGTGATTTAGGTTTCAGTAAAAATGCCCAACAGAAGAATAACTTCCTCTTTCTTTTTCATACATTTACATTTACTGGGTATTTAATAAATAGCCTATGTTCTTTCCCTTTTTTCATGAAAAGTAAAGATAAAACTGTACTTAATTGCCATTTTCTTCATCTTTTACCATTAGAAGAGTATTTCTTAGTTTACTTAGCATGGCAGATATTTACAGAGAATAAAGGTGCACAACTTGCTTTATTTAACAATGGATAGGTAACAAAAATACATTCAGGTTATAAGAACAAAGAAAGCTTTTGACTTTTGACTCATGAAGGCTAGGGATGGGCGAACGCGGTTCGGAAGTTCAGAGTTCAGCCCGAACTCGGCCTGTTCGGACGACCGAACGTGAACACAAATCCGAACACAAACATACTGAACAGAACCGAACACCGAACGGTGAAATGGCTGAACAGTTGGGTCAGTTCGGATCGCGTTCGGGTGAGTTCAGGTGGCAAAAAAAGGTTCACTGTAAGGTGACAGGGAGGGGTAGTACTAGTCACGGAGGAGCAGACTTCCAGGCACCAGGGGTGGAGAGGCTTGCAAGAAATGAAACTATCTGCCTCCCCCTTCCCAACACCTTCTGATCTAGTCACTGTTCCTGAACAGCAGGCGTTGAGTAGGATTATTAGATTGCTTTAAGTTTCATTTCAGTTTTGTACTGAAATGAAACTTAAACCGTAAACTGAAACCTTGTGTTTGTGATTCCCCCCCATCCCATATATATATATATATATATATATATATATAGAGAGAGAGAGAGAGAGAGAGAGAGAGAGAGAGAGAGAGGTTAGGGATAGTAGTTGTAGGAGCTAGCTTAGTGATAGAGATAGCGTTAGTGATTTAGTTTTAGTGTTTGTAGGAGTAGGCCTGTGTACTTATTAGATAATCCATTTAGTTCATAGCATTTAGAATAGTTAATAGCAGTTAGATTTAGTGTAGATAGATAGATATAATATTAGATTTAAAAAAAACCATATAAAAACAAAAAAACCAAATTAAAAACAAAAGAAAACCATATAAAACCCAATAAAAAACCAAAAAGCCATATAAAAAACAAAAAAACCACCCATAACATTACCCGAACGCAGCCGAACTGAATGGCCAAATGGCCGAACTGAACAGCCGAACCGAATGGCCGAACCCGAACCCGGCAAACTAACCGAACTGAACTGAATGGACGAACCGAGCGCAGACGAACCAAACGGACGAACCGAACGGACGAACTGAACGCAGACGAGCCGAACCCAAACCGCGATCTGTTCGCCCATCCCTAATGAAGGCTGGACAATTAGAAAAGACTAAACATTTCTGTTTCTTAAAAAAAAACAGTGATTTTTTTATTGAAGATTTCAAAGTGGCTTTCAAAATTCAGAATTGAAAATGACATTTTCCAATGTTTTGTAGACATTGTCCTGTGAAAACAACTTTTCAAAACTTTATTTCAGTACTATACGGACATTTCGAAAATCAGTGTGACACTGCTTTTTCTGAAATTTCAAAGAGCTCAAAATGTCAATAAAATGTTTCAAGCAAATTTTAAACAGCTTTAGTAGAGATGAATGTGTTTTTTTTGTATTTCAGTTGTATACCATAAGATAGTATGTCCTGTAACGTGTTTGAACTGGCCCTTCAAGGATTAACAGACCTCAGTTCCGTATTCCAGATTAACTAATCTCCCAGCCATGGACAAGACAGTAAAATATGCAATTAAAATTCATGCGCAAATCTGCAGTAACCATGCTAGTGACACGCACATCTGATAAAGAAGCAGGAACATCCAGATTCCAATGACACAGAAAGCACTAGCTTTAAAATTTGCTATTTTATACCAATGGTAAATCTATTGATATTAAATATTAATGTGTATATATGCACATTAAAATGTACTATATACTGTTCTTTAGAGATTTAACAGCCACCTTTTTAATGAATAACTAATAAAGAAATAAAGTTGTTCCATTTAGTAGAGGCTGTGGTTACTGAATATAATAGTTACTGGAATATTAACAGTTAGATCAGGAATTCCTGTCTCTTCCCTGTCTCAGTTTGATGAACAAGGTAAAATGTAATTTCAAAATAATTGCTGAAAAGGTATTGCTGCCCCTACTTTCATCTTGAGATACAATTTTAAAACATGCAGGGTTTTGTTTACCAATATTCCATTTGCTATTGTGTGTATCTTGTTTTAGTCTGTGACGTCTCTCAATGTGCAGACAGCTTCATTGGCTTTATATAGCATAAAACATTGTCTGTCTCCAGAATTGTAGAAGTACATGATTGTGTACCACCTCAATTGTATTGACTAGGCACAGAAAAGAAGAGAGCACTTACAGGCAGAGAGAATCCTTTTATTTGTGTCAGTTATATGAAATGAGGAGGTAGATATATTGCCTTCGTGCTGTGATCCATTTGGATTTCCCAAACTAAATTGGGGTTGGTGGATAATAAGCAGTGTGTAGCAAACCTCTGCTGGGTCCAGGCTAATGTCCCAATTATGGACCTCCCTAGGGCAAGAGGTGAAGTCTCCCTAAGCGACGGTCCTCCCAAGGGGACTCATGACCAGCCTTTAACTCCCCCTGTAAATTAGGGATGGGCGAATGTGGTTCAGAAGTTCAGAGTTTTGCCCGAACTTGGCCTGTTCGGATGACCGAACATGAACCGACCGAACCGAACTCAATTCCGAACGTCAAAATGACCGAACAGTTCGGTCAGTTCGGATCGCATTCGGGTGAATTTGGGTGGCTAAAACGTGGTGTCACTGGAAGGCCAAACGTGGCAGGGAGGGGGAGTCAGCTGAGGAGCAGACTTCCAGGCACCAGGGGTGGAGGGTGGAGAGGCTTGGAGTAGCAGCCAGCCTGCCCAATAACCATTCCTTTTTGCCTCAGACCACTGACTTCGCAGTCTGCGATTGGCCACAGGCTAGGCTGCACGGAGCCAATAGGGCTTGCGGTGAGGTGGACGCAGCAAGAAACAAAACTGATTGCCTCCCCCCTTCCCAACACCTTCTCAGCTAGTCACTGTTCCTAACAGCAGGCGTTTCAGAAGGCTCCCTCTCTCCCAGAAGTTTTTGTTCCTTCCTATTCCTAATCCATTGCCATCCTCCTCCTATTTCACCCATCCAACCCATCTATCTCCATTTCTCATTTATTTAGCTTAGCTTAGATAGATTTAATTATTTTTTGTTTTTATCCCTCCCTATGTTCCCTGTGTTCAATCTTCCTTCCTCCCTTCCCCCTCCATTGAATCCTTTCCCTCTCCCATATATTCCATCAGTGATTACCTTCCCTTCCCCTGTTTTTTTATTCATTTAGAGTAGGATTATTATTAGATTGATTTAGGTTTCATTTCAGTTTTGTACCCCTCCTTGTGTTGTTTGTGATTTCCCTAGTGATTTAGTTTTAGTGTTTGTAGGAGTAGGCCTTTGTACTTATTATATAATCCATTTAGTTCATAGCATTTAGAATAGTTAATAGCAGTTAGATTTAGTGTAGATAGATAGATATAATATTAGATAAAAAAATTAAATAAAAAATAAAATAAATATATAAAAACATTATTTTGGAGGGAGAAATGGAGAAGGGAAGGAGAGGCCCATTTGTTGCCTGTAGGGAAGGCAATGGGGCACGTGCCAGAGGCAGGAGGGGCCGTGTCAGGGAAGTGGCAGCAGCAGTATCCAGAGGCAGAGCACATCACCAGCCCCCAAACTCAGCTGGCCTGCTTTAGGGCAACAAGCTTCAGCAGCTCAGCATCACCTCCTGGCAGTACCCTCCTCCACTGCCATGCAGGGCACTGGAAGGCCTGCAGGACTTGAGGCTGCAACTGTCTCTGCTGCTGGTGGTGCTGGAGCAGGTGTTGGTGCTACTTCCGATGTTCCTCCAGGGCCACCAATGTCCCCTACTGTTGCGGCGGTCCCCAGCAGTCCAGAGGTGGTGGATCCCACCCCAGCTGCTAGAGGCAGGGCCCGATCCCTGGGCAATGGCAGTAGGGAGAGTAGTAGCAGCAGTACTAGCAGCTACAGAGGGGGGCACAGTGAGAGTGCCAGCAGCATGGAGGGCACGAGCAGTCTAGCCTCAGGGTCCCAGTACTCCCCTTCACAGGACATCACCGTGATCGTGGACAGTGAGTCAGAGGCAGACACTAGTGCCGCAGAGGAGATGTCTGGAGCTGAGGTGATGGCTGAGCCTTCTCCCAGAGCTGTGTCACCAGAGCCACCAAGTTCTCCCCCTCCTAGCAGCACTGGCAGCAATGCATCAGTCAGGGCAGGCAAGAAGACGGGGGGGGGGGGAAATCCTCAGTCTGGGATCATTTTAAGCAGGTGCGGGCAGATGATTCCAGAGAGGTGCAGTGCACTTTGTGCAATAAACTGGTGAAACGTGGGCAGGTGCTCACCATTGTCACCAATCTTGGGACAACTGCAATGGCGAGGCACCTGAAGTCATGCCACAGTGCTCTGCTGCTCAGTGGGAAGGCAGGGGAAGTGGATGCCAGCGGGTTCCTGACTGCAGCGTCCAGTCGCCTGGCTCCTTCGGCGGGCCAGCATCTTGCATCTACTGCTGCTGCCTCTAGTAGCAGGAGCAGTATGGGGGCAGAACAGCAGTAGGAGCCTCGCCAGCAGCGCCGTCAGTCGACCATGGAGGAGCTGGGGTGGGGGGTGGGGATCTGTCAAGGCCATCGGCAGGGCACCATGGCACTGGCTTCCAAGAGAAAGCGACGCGCCTGTTGGCAGAAATTATTGCCCTGGATGGGCAGACCTTATCAGTTGTGGAGGACAAAGGCTTCCAGTGCCTGATTGGGTTCCTGACCCCCAACTTTAAGCTGCCTTCCCGCTCCACACTCAGTCGGACTGTGGTGCCACAGCTCTACAGGGCTTTGAAGGAGTGGGTAAGGGAGCAGCTGGCAGGGACTGGGGGGGGCACGGTCCACTTCACCACTGACCTGTGGTCCACCAGAAACACCCAGCATGCCTACCTAGCAGTGACTGCACACTGGTGGCAGGACCCAGAGGCAGCGCTTGGCAGTGGCAGGAGGGGTCCTGAAGCAGGGTATAGGTGGGCCCTGCTTCAGGCACAAGTAATGCACAGCTCCCACACCTCAAGGAACCTCAAGGCAGCCCTGGCCACCTGGTGAGGGAGTCGGTCACGCCAGGTGCGGCCTTCACCAAGCGGTGTGTGGTCACAGACAACGCAGCCAATATACTAAAGGCAGTCCGTGACAGGGGCTTCACAAGCATCCCTTGCGTCGCACACCCCCTCCATCTTGTGTTGAAGGATGCCCTGGGCTTGGGGGAGAAGGGGATTGGGCCAGGCACACTTAGTTCCCTGGTCGACCGGGGGAGGAAGCTGGCGGGGTTCTTCAACCACAGCGTGAAGGGCAGCGAGCTCCTCTCGGAGAAGCAGACCGAGCTAGGGTCCCTGGTGCACACGCTCATTCAGGATGTCTCCACCAGGTGGAATTCCACCTTCCTGATGCTCAAGAAGCTTCTTGAGCAGAAAGTCATCCTGCATCAGAAGGAACTAGAGACAGACATTGAGACACAGGGAGGTACAACAGGGAGGAATGGGAGATCCTTGCTCACACGGTCTTTGTCCTGAGATGGTTCCTGGCCGTGATTGAGACCATGAGCAGCTCCACTACCACCCTCAGCCAGGTGACCCCACTGGTCCATAGTCTCCAGAGGCCTCTGGAGGCCTCATAGTGGTCCATAGCCTCAGTCTTCCTGCCTCTCATGTCACGATGCCCGCCCATCCACCCAGGTGACCTAGATCAAAGCCTGCCTCAGTCTGCCTGACTCTCATGACACAGTGCCTGTCTGCCTACCCTGGCAACCCTGGGTGATGTGCACCACCGGTCTGGCAAATCCAACCATCCTGGCTCCATGGGTGCTG
>QEPC01008451.1:2938278-2991123 GCA_003113815.1 Sphenodon punctatus | reverse complement strand
AGTGGCAGGAGGGGTCCTGAAGCAGGGTATAGGTGGGCCCTGCTTCAGGCACAAGTAATGCACAGCTCCCACACCTCAAGGAACCTCAAGGCAGCCCTGGCCACCTGGTGAGGGAGTCGGTCACGCCAGGTGCGGCCTTCACCAAGCGGTGTGTGGTCACAGACAACGCAGCCAATATACTAAAGGCAGTCCGTGACAGGGGCTTCACAAGCATCCCTTGCGTCGCACACCCCCTCCATCTTGTGTTGAAGGATGCCCTGGGCTTGGGGGAGAAGGGGATTGGGCCAGGCACACTTAGTTCCCTGGTCGACCGGGGGAGGAAGCTGGCGGGGTTCTTCAACCACAGCGTGAAGGGCAGCGAGCTCCTCTCGGAGAAGCAGACCGAGCTAGGGTCCCTGGTGCACACGCTCATTCAGGATGTCTCCACCAGGTGGAATTCCACCTTCCTGATGCTCAAGAAGCTTCTTGAGCAGAAAGTCATCCTGCATCAGAAGGAACTAGAGACAGACATTGAGACACAGGGAGGTACAACAGGGAGGAATGGGAGATCCTTGCTCACACGGTCTTTGTCCTGAGATGGTTCCTGGCCGTGATTGAGACCATGAGCAGCTCCACTACCACCCTCAGCCAGGTGACCCCACTGGTCCATAGTCTCCAGAGGCCTCTGGAGGCCTCATAGTGGTCCATAGCCTCAGTCTTCCTGCCTCTCATGTCACGATGCCCGCCCATCCACCCAGGTGACCTAGATCAAAGCCTGCCTCAGTCTGCCTGACTCTCATGACACAGTGCCTGTCTGCCTACCCTGGCAACCCTGGGTGATGTGCACCACTGGTCTGGTAATCCCACGGCTGCTGGCTGCTGGTCCATGGGTGTTTTGCCCTGGCCAATCCAAATGTGTCAACACAATCCTTCTGCTGACATCTGATGCTGTATGGGAGCTATTCCCTGGCAAATCCAACCATCCTGGCTCCATGGGTGCTGTGTACACGCAAATCCTGCTGCTGCTGTCTCTGCTGTTCCACGGGTTCTGTGCCCGGGCAACCCAATGTCTGCTGCTGCTACTGCCAAGGCTGCCTCTGCTGTCCATGCCACAGGTCCTGTGCCCAAGTAATCCAATGTCTACACCAGCTTCCAATGCTGCCTTTGGGAAATCCAATGTCTGCTGCCAATGCTGCCTCTTCTGTCTGTGCCACGGGTTCTGTGCCCCAGCAATCCAATGTCTGCTGCTTCTGCCAATGCCACCCATGTTGTCTGTGCCATGGGTTCTGGGGCCCGTCATTCCACTCACAGAGAGCCATCATTCAACTGCATCAAAAAACAACCACTCCACCCCAGGACCCGCCATCAGGATTCTGGGGCCTACATTACTGAGGGCTGTGGCCAATATCTAGAAGCTGCCACTCTAGCCCCAGGACCCAACGTCATGGGTCTGAGGCCATCATTCCTTGCACAGAGGTGCTGTCATCCCACTGTATCAAGAAACAGCCACTCCAACCCCAGGACCCGCCATCAGAATTCTGGGGCCACGTTACAGGCAGGCAGGGCTATAGCCAATATCCAGAAGCTGCCACTCTAGCCCCAGGACCCACCAACATGGGTCTGGGGTCATCATTCCTCACAGAGAGGCGATGTCTTTCAACTGCATCAAGAAACAGCCACTCTAGCCCCAGGACCCGCCATCAGGGTTCTGGGGCCATGTTACAGGTCAGGAGGGCTGTGGCCAATATCTACAAACTGCCACTCTTCTAGCCCCAGGACCCACCATCCTTGGTTCTGGGGCCATGATTCCTTGCACAGAGGCGATATCTTTCAACTGCATCAAGGAACAGACACTCCAGCCCCAGGACCTGCTGTCAGGGTTCTGGGTCCAAGTTACAGGCAGGGAGGGCTGTGGACAATATCCAGAAGCTGCCACTCTTCTAGCTCCAGGACCCACCATTATACGTGTGGGGCCATCATTCCTCGAACAGAGGTGATGTCTTTCAACTGCATCAAGAAACAGCCACTCCAGCCCTAGGCCCCACCACCAGGGTTCTGGGGCCAAGTTACAGGCAGGGAGGGCTGTGGTCAATATCTTTAAGCTGCCACGCTAGCCCCAGGATCCACCGTCATGGGTCTGGGACCATCATTCCTTGCACAGAGAGCCAATTTTCCAAAGCATCAAGAAACAGCCACTTCAGCCACAGGACCCACCGCCGTAAGGGTTCTGGGGCTAAGTTACAGGAAGGGAGGGCTGTGGCCAATATCTACAAGCTGCCACTCTTCTATCCCCAGGACTCACCGTCATGGGTCTGGGGCCATCATTCCTTGCAGAGAGGTGATGTCTTTCAACTGCATCAAGAAACAGCCACTCCAGCCTCAGGACTTGCCATCAGGGTTCCGAGTCAAGTTTCAGGCAGGTAGGGCTGTGGCCAATATCTACAGGCTGAGACGCTTCTACCCCCAGGACCCATCATCATAGGTCTGGGGCCATCATTCCTCGTAAGAAGGCGATGTCTCTCCACCGCATCAAGAAACAGCCACTCCAGCCCCAGGACCCACCGCCAGGGTTCTGGGGCCAAGTTACAGGCAGGGAGGGCTGTGGTCAATACCTAGAGACTGCCACTCCAGCTCCAGGACCCACTGTCATAGGTCTGGGGCCATCATTCCTCAGACAGAGGTAATGTCATTCCACCTCATCAAGAAACAGCCACTCCAGCCCCAGGACCTGCCATCAGGGTTATGGGGCCAAGTTACAGGCAGGTAGGGCTGTGGACAATACCTAGAAGCTGCCACCTTAGCCCCAGGACCATCATGGGCCTGGGGTCATCATTCCTCGCACAGAGAGCCTTCATTCCACACCATCAAGAAACAGTCACTCCAGCCCCAGGACCCGCCATCAGGTTTCTGTGGCCAAATTACCAGCAAGGAGGGCTGTGGCCAATATCTAGAACCTGCCACTCAAGCCCCAGGACCCACCCTCATGGGTCTTGTGCCCTGTCATTCCACTCATGGGACACTGTCATTCCACCTTTTCTTTACGCAACCAGATGTTCATGGAGAGAGAGAGAGAGAGAGAGAGAGAGAGAGAGAGAGAGAATGTCTCCCTACTGCTAGAAGGAGAGACAGACACGATCCCACCCATGCTGTCACTTGCACTATATGGCCAGAGAGAGAAAGAGAGAGGGGGGTTTTTCCCAGCTAGAACGAGAGGAATGGGGGTTGGATGGGGAGAGGTAGATGTAGCCCTACCAAGCTACCCTGGTTGTCACTGCCACCTGCCAGAACCAGGAAGAACTCCCATCTGTGCTCACGTGCCCAATGCCCATTGCCCACATCCAGCACGCAGCAAACCTACCATAATGAGATGGAATATAACACACACAACATATTATATGTGCCTGCCTGCCTGTCTGTGTGCGTTCCTGTACCTTCTGTTACCACTTTCCACATGATTGAATGAAGTGTGCCTGCCTGATAGGCTTTAGGCTGTCATTCCACTATCCCTGAATTAGTCATGTCCACCCGTCCCAGGAACCATCAACTATATTCTGGGACCATCATTCCAATCACTGGGGGCCACATTCCAGTCCACTGCATCCAGAAGCCCGGTGCCCGCATGCCAGCCTACCCCTGCCCCTCCCCCCCCAAACAGGTTACAACCTACTCTTCCGCTCCCACCCGTGGATGCCCGCTGAAACTGCTTGAAATAAAAGCCCCTCCTACCACCAGCTCCTGCTGTCCAGCCCGCTGCCAAGGAGTTTGTCTCTTTCTCTCTGTCACACCCACCCACACAAACACAATCCCTGCACCTCCTGGGGGGCTGTCTACAAGTTGAGACCCTGATGCTGGCACAGCACATCTTTGGGTTAATAACTACACTACATGGGGTGGCAGGTGCTTCTGGTAGGGATCGACAAGCTGTATGAGATTCTGCCACCTGCCAGCCAGAACTTCAGCACATAGGGTTAAAAGATTGGACAGGTCAAACGAAGCTCGTAACAAGAAATACAACAAGTGTTATTAAAACTGTTATAAAAACAACAACAAAACAATAACAACAACATACTGAAACCAAAAGCAAACATTCAAAGGAAACTTATAAATTAATCTATGAGTCTCTGGGCCTAGCCCCAGGGACTTGAGGGAAAGGCAACAGTCATTGGGGCACAGCACAGGGCTGAGGGCCGGCCACCTGGGACTATTCCAGCTCAGAGCCGTGGAGGACGGCAAACTCCATGACCCCTTCCATGTCCCGATGCCACCTGCAGAGCGCCTGGTGGTACATTTCTAGGCATTCCATCTTGGCGAGACATACTAACCATATGCCTCCACCTTCTTCCTCTCCACCTGGACCGCCTGGAACTGCTCCACCGGGCGGGTTCTCCATGGTGGCTCCTGTCTCCTGCAGGCTGGCCACGAAGTCCTGGGTGGGCCTCTCCAACTCGGTCCGAAAGGCCTTGGCATTTTCCCAGGGCCCAGGGGTCTCCACATCGGGGCTGGAGGGGGGGAAGGGCTTACATGCCGTCGCTTGCGGCTTGCCTTCCCCCCCTTCTTCTGGCACTGTTGCTAGGGCTCCATGGCCACGCCAGAGTCCTCCTGCCACCTCACCGTCTGGCCGTGGAGCTTTTCAATGTGGGTGATTAGCCCCAACGTGGTCCCCTCTCTCTGCCTCCTTAATCTTTTGTCGCAGATCTAAAGAGCATAAAAAGATAGGAACATAAGTGCCATACTGCATCAGACCAATGGTCTGTGTCAAGCCCTGCCTGCATTCTGTCTCCACAAGTGGGTGGCCAATCTCTCTCTGCAGGGGACTTCCATTCCTAAAAGGTCACAGGGCAATCCATTCCCTGTTGTTCCAGCCCCCGTGCCTTACTTTGCAGATGGCAATTCCGTCACCCTTGTCATAAAACCTCCAGACATTGGAGCGTTTTGTTTGCTGACTGTCTGGGGGTGGCACTGGCGATTCCGACCTCTGCCTGGGTGTCCTGCGCAGTGGGGCACCAGCGCCGGCATCAGATTCCTCTCTGAAACAGGAACACATAAACAACACCTAAGTAATATCATGCATTTATGATGATGCCTCTAGTCCTTCCTCCTTGGGGTGCTAGGGATGTCAACGGGAGATGGTGATACTGGCTGCCATGTGCCAATCCTGCACTCCCTGGGGTGCTGCTAGGGAGGGATGGCATTGGAGAGACCCTGGCTGGCACATGCCAATCCTGCCCTCCTTTGGGTGCTGCTAGGGAGGGATGGCAATGGAGAGATCCTGGCTGGCACATGCTAATCCTGCCCTCCTTGGGGTGCTGCTAGGGAGGGATGGCAATGGAGAGATCCTGGAAGGTGTCGGTCATCGATGTTTGTGTTATTTTTATAGCGTTGTCGGGATTGGGCTAGGGTAGCCTTGGTGAGTACCTGGGCCTGTTGAATATGGTGCACTAGGCTCCCTGCTGTGGGCATTTGGATTGCAGGGATGTCAGGCAAACCGATCTGCGGGTGAAACCCGTAGGTAATGTAAAAGAGTGATTCGCCAAGGGAGGCGCTTGGAGCATTGTTGTGCGTGAACTCAGCAATCGGTAACCAAGTATACCAGTCATCCTGGAGATAGTTTATGTAGCAATGAAGGTATTGTTCAAAGTCCTGATTCACCCTTTCCACCTGGCCGTTCGCTTGCAGATGATAGGTGGTTGTTGGTTTTAATTGTACGTGTAATGCTGTGAAAAGGGCCTTCCAAAAATGAGACATGAACTGGGAACCACGATCGCTTACAAGTTTGAGGGGCCACCCATGCAGTCTTACAACATGGCGAATAAAGAGGAGCGCCGTGCAGTGGGCCGTTGGAAGGCCTTTGCAGGCAATTAAGTAAGTCATTTTAGTAAAATGATCCACAACTATGCATACCATAGTGTATCCCTGTGAGGGGGGTAATTCAACTACAATGTCAATACCGACTCATTGCCAGGGCCCTAAGGGTAGATCGAAAAGTTGCAGCAGGCTCCCCGGGGCTTGCCTAGGGGTCTTGGTATGGACGCAAGTGGCACAACTCTTGACATAGTTACGTACATCCCAGATGAGGAATGGCCACCAGAAGGATCGTTGAATTAGTCGGCAGGTATGGTCCCATCCTGCTAGTGGCGCATCGTGATGTGCCCAGAGGACATGCGAATAGCAGGAAAGGGGAACGACGATGAGGCCTTGTTTTCTGAGCAGGTCTTTGTCCGCCATGTAAGACGGCTAGTTGGCTGGAAGCAGTTCCTGGGCCATAACTCTTGTAAGATGCTCTTGGGACACGTAGGTTGTTGCGATTACCTTATGGTGTAGGATAGGGCCTCGTTGGGTCCTCTTCTCAACGCCTCCTTCATTATACCACGAGAAAGCATCTGCCAGGACGTTGAGCTTACCCGGGCGATAATGGATTACAAAGGAGAAGCACGCAAAAAAAGAGGGCCCAGCGGGCATGCCTAGCATTGGTAATTTGCGTGGTCTGCAGGTAGGTGAGATTCTTGTGATCCATAAAAATGGTGACCAGGTATTTTGCGCCATCTAGGTAATGTCGCCACATTTCAAACGCGGCCTTGATCGCTAGTAATTCTCGATAGAAGATTGTGTAATTTTGTTCTGCCAGGCTTAGTTGTCATGAATAATACGCACAAGGGAGCATCTGGTCATTGGTGGGGCCTTTTGTGATAGTACCGCTCCAAGTGCTGTATTGGAAGGGCCATTAGAAATCAGGGTGTAGAAGGAGAGGTGTGGACATGAATATCTCCTTTAAGTAGCAGAAACTGTGCTGTTGTTCCGGACCCCATATAAATGCCTGGTGCTTCTTTGAGAGACAGGTCAAGGGTGTTGTGATCTTGGCATAGTTCGGTATGTACTGGCGGTAGTAATTTGTACTGCCTAGGAACTGTTTGAGAGGTTCTACCGCCTTGGGCGGTGGCCATTGTCGTATCACCTCAATTTTGTGGGGGTCCATTTTTATTCCGGTAGGGGTGATGATGAAACCAAGGAAGTCCACCGAGGCAAGGTGGAATGCACATTTTTCTAATTTGCAATACAGTTTATGCATGCGGAGGCATTGGAGAACCTTACGTATGTGCTTGATATGTTGTTGAGGGGTAGCAGAGTAGATTAATATATCATCTAGATACACAATCACAAACATGTCTAGGAGATCTCGGAGAATGTCATTTATAAAATGTTGGTACGTAGCCGGGGTGTTGGTCAGGCCAAACGGCATCACCAGGTATTCAAAATGCCCGTATCAGGTCCAGAAGGTGGTCTTCCATTCATCTCCTTTCCGGACCCGCACTAGATTATATGTAAGTCGAGTTTTGTAAGGATCCTAGCTCCTTGTAACCATTTTAAGAGTTCCGGAATCAGGGGTAGCGGATAGCGTTTTTTGATCGTGACATTGTTGAGGCCTTGATAATCTATACAGGGGCAGAGACCTATGTCCGTTTTGGGTACAAAGAAAATGGGTGCCCCCGCAGGGGAGCAGGAGTGGCAAATAAATCCATTTTTTAAGGCTTCGTCTAGACAGAGGCAGAGCATCTCAAGTTCAGGCATGGATAATGCATAGATGCACCCAAATGGTGATTCCACCCTGGGCTGGAGGTCGATTGGGCAGTCGTACGGCCTATGGGGCAGCAAGGCGGTATCGAACTGTTTGCTGAACACGTCGCTGTAATCTTGGTACTCCGGCGGGATGTGAGGGATCTTCAGGGCAAGTGTCTTGGGGGTTGTTAGCGCTATTCCCTGTACCGGCGGGGATAGCCCACAAGCGCGTAGACAATAGGCTGATGACAACTGGAGCTGGTTATTGGTCCAGGAGGTCTGGGGATCATGTTTCTGGAGCCAGGGTAGGCCTAAAACCACTAAAAATAGCCGAGCGCATACGTCATCAAAGGTGTCCCGTTCTTGGTGGTGTCCAATAGTGCACTTCAATGGGGACGTCTGCGTCATGATGGGGCCAGATATCAATGGGGAACCATCGATGGTGTGTACTGGCTCCAGCTGGGCTTTTGACTCCATTGGGAGTGCCTGGGAAGCAATGAGACCGGTGTCCATAAAATTACTGGAAGCTCCCAAGTCCATGAGGGCCCAAATAATGAAGGAGCGATGTGGTATAATGGCCACAATTAGGGGGAACTGGAGATGGGTTTGTCAAGGGGAGGAAGCCGAGGGAATCTGCTTCATGGACGAGATGGCCCCTGCCCATCTCAGCCTTTGGAGTTTCCTGCTCCCTGATGTTGTGTAGCTAAGAAAAGGCATGCTTGGATGAAGTGAGAAGGGTCTCCACAATAACAGTAGGCCCAGGATCTCCGTTGTCTGTCCTTTTCTTCCAGCGTTAGCGGACATCGAGCGGCCACCAGTTGCATCGGTTCTGGGTCCGTCACTTTGCTGGTCTCTCGCCTGGTAGTGGACACTAAAGAAGGTCTAGGTGGGAACATTCGGTTTTCTTGCCATCTTTCTCTACGTCATTCCATGAGCCTTTCATCAATTTGAAGTGTAAGGGTAGCTAGTTTCTCCCAAGTTTCAGGTAATGCCGTGAAAGATAACTGGTCCTTCAGGTCTTCGCTCAGCCCTCTCTGGAACAGAACCTTTAGCATGTCCGCTGACCACTGCAGCTCTAAGGCTAACTGTTGAAGTGCATGATATATTCAAGTAGACTACTCTTTCCTTGCTTGAGGGACATAATCTGCATTTCAGCATCGCGTATCCGTTGGGGGTGGTCAAACAGGAAAGAAAATCCCTTTACAAAATTGGCATATTTGGATAATAAGGGGCTCTAGCTCTTTAGCAGCATGGTAGTCCAATCTGAAGCGATCACCCCTAGATACCCAATGATAAAGGCTACCTTGAGGTTATTGGTGGCATATGTGGCAGGTTTCACAGTAAATGTTAACTCACATAAGGCTAAAAAACCCTGGAAGGAACGGCGATCCCCAAAGAATTTTTCTATTTTGGGGCCCATGGGTTCTCAGGGAGCAGTGGCCCTGGCCCCTCATGGTCCCGGGGATACTTAGGGTGCAGGAACAGGCAAAGGAGTGACAACAGGGCCCTGTGCCAGTGGCCCAGTCACTACTGCCACCTCCAACTCGGCCTGCTTGGCTTTCACATCTCTCAGCTCCAAGACTGGACTGCCAAAACCAACTCCCCCAGTTCCTTAGCCACCTCCATGTTCCATGCCTCCTCCTCACAGAGAGGGGAAGTTATGATGCCGGTGATACTGTCATGGGGAAGGGGGAAGGACACAAAGGAAGGATGGGTAAAACCCTGAATGGGGAAGAAACCCCCCAAATGACCTTCGCGAGGTGGGGTCAACTCTGTGCAGTGCTCTGGGATGGCTCGCTGGATAAGAATGCCCATCAGGATAGAATGGTGGGCAGGGAATCTCCAAGAGCATAGGCCTCTATCATCATAGGGCGCTGAGAAGAATACACTGGAGTACTCTTTGCCTCTCACCCACCACGCATACCCGATGCACACCACAGGGAAAGGGAATGTTAGTGCCAACAGTGGGGAGAGGAAGGACCAAGGCCTAGGTTCCTCTTGGGGAAAAGAGAAGGGCTGAAACTCCAACAAGGGCGGGGGAGGACTCCCGGAGGGGGGGGAAAGACAGACATGTTCTCACTCTCTCGCTCCCCACTTGGCCACGCACTTCAAGGACAACACACAAGGGCAGGGCCGGCCCCAGGCATGTGCCACATGTGTGGCCGCACATGGCCCCGCCGCCAGCTGGGGCCCCGCACTTGCCTGGCTGGGAAACAGGCTGCAGCCAGCTTCTCCCCCAGAAAGTGATTCTTCCTCCCCTCCCTGGCTCCAGACCCCATCCCTCACCTGCCTCTGCCTTCTAGTAGTGCTGCAGCAGCAGCAGCAGCAGCGGGGACACTGGATCGGGCTGGGAGATAAGGCTGTTTACAAACAGCTCCTCCCCACGTGCTGATCAGAAGGTTGCTACCTTGTAAAGAAGGTTCTTCGAGATGGCTCCCAACATTCTCACAACTGGGTTGTGCGCGCTCACCCTGTTCAAATAATAGACCACATGATGGTCTTGAGCTCCTCTGGTATAAAAAGAACCCTCCCCCTCTGAATGACAGTTCCTTTCAACCCTTTCTAGAAATATAAGAAAAGAATTCCATGCGGGGCTGGAAGGGTGGGTGTTGTGAGAATGTTCGGAGCCATCTCAAAGAACCTTGTTTGCAAGGTAGCAACCTTCTGTTCTTCTTCGAGTGGCTCCTCACATGATATTTTTACATGGCTCCGCCGGGTGGGGAGTCCGTGGGCGCGCCAGTGCATGGATGGGGCATGCACACAGCTGCACACACATCCCCACTCACCCACCACTCATCCACACCCACATAGTAACCACCATTTCCCCCGGTTGCTCCGTGCGTGGGGATGAGTGGGGGGGTGAGTGGGGATGCGTGTTAGGCGAGCGCGCACGCACCCCCACTCACCATGGGCGCGTGCACCACGTCATTCACATGGGGTTCCCCCACCCATGAACACACAGAAATCTGCGTGTTTATGGCTGGGAGGAGAGACCCGTGTAAAAAGGGCCACATTCTCACAACTGTCTTACTTATACTATCTTAGGTAGGAATTTAGGATGTAAAGCAATATCTATTCTGTCTTGGAAAATAAATCTGCAAATATGGTTCTGAGATTATTATGGCTGCTATTTCACTAACTCTTCTTAATGAAGTTATTGCTAACAGGAATACTGTCTTTAAACCCGCACCCCATAACCAGTTCATTTGCACCCCCATATAATCAATTCACGCTGCCCCGTGGGCACAAATTAAATGGTTATGGGTGGGGGCAGCGTGAATAGATTATATGGGGGCGGGGGCAGAAATGAACTGGTTATGGGGTGGGGGCAGCATGAACTGATTATGGGGGCACAACTGAACTGGTTATATGTCTCTTTTCATGGCATAATGCGCTTAATAAGCTAGCTGCATTTTGGGTGTCTTGTGTGTGTGATAGCAGCACCTCTGGACTGGTCACACCGCATGCGTGCACAAGGCACAGGCGGCACTGGCAGCAAGAAGCAACAGGCCCTGGAGGCCAGACTGGCTAAGCTCACCCCCTGGCCCCTCCTCCAGTAAGGCAGTGGACGCAGTCAGTCTCTCTGTGCCTGTGTCACTGCCCGCTTGGCTGCCCCTGCAGTGGAACCACTCCTGGGGAGTGGTGGTAGACACTTGGCTGGGGAGGGGGGGAAGCATTAGGAGGCCATGCTTCTCCATGGTTGCTCGGAGAGGTGGAGAATGGGAATCCTTCCTGTCCAGAGGGAGTAAGTTTTATGTAAATTTATACATTTGCATAATTAGGTGGGGCCTAATTATGCAAATTAGGCCCCGCATCAAGACTTCGCACATGGCATCACAAACCCTGGGGCCAGCCCTGCATGAGGGATAGAACACTCACCAACCACACCACTCCAGCACACGTAATCCAGGACTCCACAAAGGAACAAGGGAGGTAAGGGAAGAGACACAACACAACACGTAGACAGGAATCAATAATTCAATGCACCTAGCTCTCAGTATGGGGTCCAGTCTATTCTGATCACTGGCGCTGTATGTCTGGCAGCGCCTGTTCTTATAGTGTCTGCCACGCCCCCTTGTCATGCCTGCATCTGCAAGGAGCAGCACAATGGCATTGGCCTCGGCACCGCGCCTTGCACAGCAGCGGGAGAAGACCCTGCAGCGGCGTTCTGCCACGGCGTCACCTTGGCAACCTCCGGGCTCTGCTGTACACTCGGCAGAGGTGCCGGGGAGGCCACAGCAGGGGGAGAAGTCAGGGAGCCAGCCCCTTGGTGGCCCAGGACCCCTCAACGTCGGAGCTCCTCCCTACACCAAAACGGGGTGGCCCTGACAGACATTCAAAGTATGACTTGTGATTTTTTTACTTCACCTCATTAAGTTTCCTTAAAAGGTTTGATTTGTTTGTTTGTTTTTCACTTGGGAGGTCTCACATAATGTAAAATCAAAACCCTCATGTTTGAAGTTGGACATCCCAAAATGATAGGTCACAAATTATTACTAACTACTATGAAAGATTTTGGCCTAATACTGTAGCGTTCAGTTGACAGACCATTGACCTTTATCCTGCTATTTTAACATCTGGTGGCTGCATTCTGAAATATAATTCTAGCACTGATTGGAGGCAACCGAAATTGGTTGAGTTTCAGGACAGGATGTGAAATTAAGGTGTGTCCTAAGTATTTTACATAAGACAAAAAATGGTTAAGTAAAAGTATTCCTTAAGCTTGATTTTGGGGATGAGGAATCTACAAATATGTAGATTCATTGATGTAACTGAAATTGACACCCAACAACTAATTTTTGTGCTTTATATACCCATGCCATGCCTCATATTGCTTCATTTTCCATAGCAATATGGAATCATTTCCTTTATCAAAAAAGATAAAGCTATTAAATGGAAAGCCGAAAGAAGAATTTACACCCCAGCACCTGTAAGCCATATGAAAAGAATTTATAGTACCATCCTAATTTATAAATCATAAGTTCATTGGTGCAGGAAATGTGTCTTTGGATAGATCTGTAAAATGATATTCAAATTTACAAAGCAATTTATGTAATGTTTTTAGTGTCTTTCGGTTGATAATATTGCCATCTGCTTAATACTCCCATTATTGTCAGTGGGAGTAATGCACTTGTTGAGAAGAGAGGTTAGACATCTAAATTATATGTAACCTAATGGTGAGAAACTCATGTAACAGAAGGGTGATCTTTGCCAAAGCTTCCTTTCATAGTAGCTCTCTGAAAGTCAATAACCTGCACAGTAAAAATGGAATGAACTGATAATTAAATTACAAAATGCTGAAGGGGTCATAATGTTAACGCATTCTACTGTGATTCACAGGGTATTTCAGGAAATGAAATTCCAGTTTCCCATTCTTCAGGCAAACTTTTCACAAAAATAGAATGTTACAAAATATTAATTATGTGGGCAGGAACAATTGTGTATGGAGCAGGCTCGGTACGGCCACATTTTTAAATGGCAATAGTCAGATAATTTAAAAAACTCTGTGAATTCCATCTGCAGGAAATGCATGCAGCATTTTATATGAAACAACTCGTTGACAATTTCGGTCTTCATACCAGGATAAATGTCTCCCACGCAGTGTCAGTTATCGTTCTGATCTTTGAGGTGCTGATCTACATGTTGTATTTGTCTAAGTTATATGGTTATGTTTTCAGAGCGAGACATTTTTAAAGTTTAGATCTTGTCCTCGACGACCAAGGTCCTCTGCGTCACCTGCCACCAAACTCTCTTTGCCCCTTCTCCCATGCTGCCTATACTTGGAACTCCCTTCCTGAAAATGTATGGTCTGCTTCCTCCCTTGCGACCTTCAAGTCCCCCCTTGAAAACATACCTTTTCTGTTAGGGCTTCCCCAACCCCTACCTCCATGAATTGTTACTTTAGGCTTCCCCCTTCTACTGTCTCATCCTTCAGGATCCCCCTCCTCCCTTGTAACTAAGCTGAGCAACCTCTCAGGTTCATTAATGTATTCCTGTTCCTCCCTGTGTGTTCTTCCCCTTGTCCATTCTAGATTGTCTCCAACAACAGCTGTTCAGTGCCAGACACATTGTTTGGACTATATAAACAAACAATAACAATAATATTAATATTTTTATCTGAGGCCGTTTTTAGACGAGCGTGGTGGGCTCACGTTAAAAAATCACACACCCTTGAAAAAGAGCACGGGCGAGAGTTATTATTCACACCTCTCTTCTATTCCATTTCCCAAGTTTAAGGCAGGTAGCAGCAGGCTTATGTAGTACCTAACAACCAGCAATCATTCAAAGGTAGGGGAAGAAAAGAGTCAATTCATTCATTTGAAAGGACACAGTTATCTAGACTTTAAAAGGGGGGAAAGTGCTTTAGGGAAGGCAGGCTCAGGGGAGACAAACACAATGTGCCTTTTCTGTAGGAAAACTTAGGTACGGATAAGTGTTGTTAGGGGGAAATGTTTATTTCTTAAATCTTCAGATACAATCTGTGTGTGTGTCTACCCCCTTATTCTTATTTTTCACTCTGTGACCATGACGTGAGACAAATAATTGAATTGCTGCATTCTAAAGCATACATCTTAACATTCGTCAGTGCTTTTGTTAACAGAAAGTAAAGGTTCTCCTTCATTTAGTGCTGCAATCTTTAAAGATTTAATCAGACAGCTCTATCTATTTCCATATGCTGGGTAGCTTAATTCAGACTTGCATAATAAAACTGATTACATGTTTAAGTCCTAGATATTTGAAAGGTGAATAAAACTCCCAAAAGCAAATACAAAAATATTTCTCAACTTCAGTTAATCAGCAAGGTCAAATTCTTGGTGCAGCCATGTTGATTTCACTTGGAAATAATTAATTTTGACATTAAAATGTGAAGATTAATTCTCTAGCCTTAAAAATACATGGCATCCCATATCAAAAATGAACTAAAACAAGGGCTCATTAAAAATGCAAAAATGTGAACACTGAGAATCAGAAAATTGTGCAGATGGAATACAAAAATGTTTTTGTCTGTTAATTACATGCTTTCCTGTAGCAGAGAAGTTACTTTGATTAAACTTTCATCAAAGTGGAATTCAATAAACATAATGCTTGAATCAAAAAGCCACTGGAATACAGAATTTTTTTATACCCATCCTACCCAAGCTAATAAAATCATGTCAGACACTTATGTATGTGTGCTGGTTGCAGGAATCTGGTTGCATTATTGTAATATGGTCACTGACACTGCTAGATATGCAATCCAGGAATCTGGTTGCATTATTGTAGTATCAGTGGTCACTGACACTGCTAGATATTTTTAAATCAAGAAAGTACCATGGATGAGTGTAGTGTTGGAGATTCAATAATGGAGAAAGAAATATTTCTGGGCCTACTCAATGATCTAATGCAAATAATACAGGGTGAAATTTCTATTCAAGCATCAAGTTACTAACATAGAATCTTGTGTAATTCTCGAAATCTAAGCCCTAAAAAATAATCCTCACCTTGTGGGCATGATCATACAAGATATTACGGAGCTACACACCAACGGGAGCTCAACAATGACTACCAAATATTGAGCACTTTTCAGGATTGGGCTTCTTGAAACTAAACTACAAATAAGAGTGTTATGAGGAAAAACTAAATAAAAGCATCTTTAGACGGTATTAAAGCTTCAAGACTGAATTCCAGAGCTGCTTAATTTCATGTGTGAACATGAGAGAATTTGTATGGATTTGATCCCAATCTTATTTCTGCTTGTCCTCACAATTTCCTACATGTCGAAGCATGGGAAGCTTCTGTGGGTCTCTTTGTTCTGTGATGAGTAGCAGATGATGCTCAGTATCTTTTAGTCCTGTGCTCCATCATATCAGTATACTAGATTGCAGAGGGTAGGTGAAATGTAGACACGGACACTTCTTTATTGGTAAAACAGGGCTGTAGTTTATTAAAGAACAATCAAATAAACAATTAACTTCATGGGCATTCCAACTAAATCCACCCTGCTATTCCAGCATAGATACATAACCCCATGCAGGGTCTGATGTGTTAAGCGAATCTGACATTGTGAGTGCCTCAGCTCCCATATCAATTAGGCTGTGAAGCTGACAGGGTTGCCAGCTAGCCTCACTCAAAAGGGGGCTTTACTGATTAATTGAAGTTGAGAAATATTTTTGTATTTGCTTTTGGGAGTTTTATTCACCTTTCAAATATCTAAGACTTAAACATGTAATGAGTTTTATTATGGAAGTCTGAATTAAGCTGCCCAGCATATGGAAATAGATAGAGTTGTCTGATCACCATGGGTAACCCCACATAGAGGGTCAGGTGCCTGGAAGGAGCATGAAAAACAAGGCAGAGGTTCTCACCCATCAGCCAGGCAGCACTATGAGTCTCCCCCCTACCTGCCCCAGCATCAGGGCAGCAAGTATCCTCAGTCAGGCAAGCATAAGGTCATTACTAATCTCTTTGCTGACATCAAACGGATGCCTTCCTTTCCCCCAGGGCATACCCAAGCCCTGTTCACTGGATAGCTGAGCAAGATACCGCCACAAGAGTAACCAGCCTTGCTTGGTTACCTTCACCCAAACCCCTACGGAATGCCCATCAATGCACACAGCCACGACCTAATGTCCTCCAGGAACAAATCATCCCTCACATCCAAAAGATGAACCCCATCATCCCAATATAACTCAGGACAGCCGCTAGCTATCCTGAGATGTTCCACAGCAACTCCCCCAATTTGACTAACCCATCCTCACACTTCCTTGACCTTGTTCACTTTTCTCCGCATCATGTCCACCTGTCAGCCCAGCTCGTCAGCGGTGGCTCTGGGCCTGCCTGAAAGCCCGGCGAGAGCGTTCCTCGGGACTACGGCGCCCAGCGGCCCAGCCCTCAGCAGCGCAACCTGAGACCCCACCCACAATGCCTGCGTCAGGCCCCAGCCCGCAGCCACAGGGCTCAGCCATGCCCCTAGCGCAATACAGAATGTGGGGGAACCCCCGCCCCTACCGCGGCATTGGGAGTGCCTGCGGGCATGCACAGGGGCAGGAGTGAATTGGTGAGTGCATGTGTGTGTGAGTGGAGTATGCCAGCCCTTCCCCCACCCCCTCCTTCCTTGGGTTATCTTCCCCCTGTGCGAGTGACCCAGTGCCTGCCTCTCATCTGGTTCCCCTCTTGACCCCTCCATGGACCCCACATTTTTCCCTGTTCCTCGCCCCTCTGAGAGCTAGTGGAGTGCATGCACCTTGGGGCGGACCTTGGTTCCCCTGTGTTTTGAGCGCCCTATGATGATAGAGGCTTGTTGTCTCTTGGAGAGGTGAAGGCCAGAACACTATCCTGATGGACATTTTCCACCCCGCTAACCCCTTTCAGGCCTGGGCGAGCCTCGGTAATGAGTGTGTACAGTGCGAGTGCCCAAACACACACACACACACCCCGGTGACAGAAATCACCAGCCACCCCTGGCCCAGGTACGGGCCCTAGTGTCAATGGATGTGGCCAAAGTAATAGGGCAGCTTGTACAGGCTGTACAATCCCAGGCCATGGAAATTAAGGATATTCGGGTCGAGCAGGGGAACATAGCTACGGCAGTTACCCAGCTACAAGCGACGGCTGCCCAGGCGGTGCCTCCCCCCCCCCCGCAGGGAGCAGCCGCACTACCCCCTCCCCTGCCAGTTGTGCCTATTCCCCCCTCTGAACCACGAGAGCCCAAGAGGCCTAATATTGAGAAATTTACGGGGGACAGACGGGTATTCCAAAGCTTTCTGGCCCTATGTCGCCTTACCTTTACATTACAACCCACCACATATACTAGTGATGCAGTAAAGGTAGCCTTTGTTATTGGGAATATGGAAGGGACGGCCCTGGAATGGGCAACCACCCTGTTGATGGGTAACAGTCCCTTTCTGGCCAATTATGACAACTTTCTAAAAGAATTCGCTAGCCTATTTGACCACCCCTATCGGGTTCATGATGCTTAGATACTGATTATGAGTCTTAAGCAGACTAAGGGTGGCCTACTAGAATATATTACGCATTTTCAACAGTTGCGATGGCCAAATGAGGACCTGCGGGTGCTATTTTGAAGGGGTTTAGGGGAGGAAATGAAGGATCATTTGTCTCTGGTAGCCCTTCCCGATACATGGGAGGCTCTGGCTAACCTTACCCTCCAAATAGAGGACCGGTTGGTGGAGCGGAGATGAGAGCGCTGCCAGGAAGTTCGCCCGCCCTTGTCCAAAAACCTATTGCCCATAGGGACCCTGAAACCACCCGACCCAGAACCAATGCAACTAGGGGTGTCTCAGGGCCTGATAACAAGGGAATAATGCGAGAGGCGCCGGGTATCCCATTCTTGTTTTTATTGTGGGGACCCTTCCCACTTTATTAGAGACTGCCCGGCCCTGCCTCCACATCGACGGGGGTCAGGAAACGTGAGGGCTGAGATGGGCCAGGACCGTCTCGGTCCTAACGCACTCAAACCCCATCCCCGTGACACATCTAGATCCCCATTTATGGGTCCCAGTCACCCTGCAAGTATCCCGGCAGCACTCCATAGTTTTCTGGGCTCTCATAGATTCTGGGGCATCTGGAAACTTCATTGATGTCCACCTTGTGCAACAATGACTTATTCCTACCCAACCTAAGACTACCCCGGAACCAGTGCACTCCATCGACGGCTCCCCTTTGGTATCAGAACCCATCACGACATGCACTCCCCCATTGAGCTGCGTGGTGGGAGACCATCAGGAATAAGTGATGTTTGATGTTGTTTGCACCCCTACCTTCCATGTGGTTTTAGGTGCCCCGTGGTTGCGGCGGCATGGCCCTCAGATCGTTTGGTCAAGCCAACAGCTGCATTTCAAGTCCCCCTTCTGCATTCGTGAATGTATCTGCCCCAGACCATGATTGGAGGACTGAATTGTGGCAACAGACCTCTCGGCCACTCACAAGGTAGCGCTCCCCGTGGTTTATACGGAATTTCAAGACATATTCATAAACAATGAGCTACAGAACTGCACCCCCATCGGGCATACGACTGTCCTATTGATCTCATTCCAGGTAAGGAACCTCCTTTTGGCCGTATTTACGCTCTGGTGGGGCGAGAACTCCAGGCTCTACATCAATACCTGGAAGAAAGCATCCGGCAGGGCTTTACTCGACACTCGTGTTCACCTGCCAGAGCCCCAATATTTTTTGTAGTAAAGAAAGATGGAGAACTGAGACCATGCATGGACTATCAAGGACTTAACAGCATAATGATCAAGAACAGGTACCCGCTCCTGCTGATTCCTGAACTGCTAAACTGACTCCAAGGGGCATGGGTCTTTACAAAGCTGGATCTACGAGGGGCCTACAACCTGTTAGGTATTCAGCAAGGTGATGAAACGAAGACCGCTTTCCGGACGAGGTACGGGTTGTTTGAGTACCTGGTGATGCCTTTCGGCCTTGCCAATACTCCTGCTGCCTTTCAGCACCTGATCAATGATATTTTTCATGACATTCTCGACCTCTACGTTACCGCATAGCTTGATGACATTCTAATCTATTCCAAGACTCTAGAGCAGCACGTACATCAGGTACGGGAAGTACTCCAATGGTTCCATGCAAATAAACTATTGTAAGCGGGAGAAGTGCTTTTTTTCACCTTGACACCATAAGTTTCCTGGGCTTTATTATTAGCCCGACTGGGGTCAGGATGGACCCACAGAAGGTCAAGGCCTTACGGGACTGGCCCCCTGCTAAAGCAGTAAAACCACTACAACACTTCCTTGGAAGCACGAACTGTTACCGACAGTACATCCCTCATTATGCCGAGATCATGGACCCGCTAACGCAATTCTTGAAAAAGAACCAGCCCTACTGTTGGGGTCCCAAGCAGCAATTCAGTTTCAATTATTTAAAAAAGGCTTTCACCACAGCTCCTCTCCTGCATCACCCCGACTTCACAAGACCTTTTGTGATGGAAGCCGATACATCTGGACGGACCATAGGGGCAGTGCTCCTGCAAGCAGCTGAGACCCCGGACGTTCTGTTACCTTGCGCCTATTATTCCAGGCAGCTCACTCCAGCAGAGCAAAACTACGCAATACTTGACCAAGAACTCCTCATCGTCAAGGTGGATTTCAAAGTTTGGCGGCATTACTTGGAAGGGGTCCAGCATCCCGGATCTTGATCATAACAGACCACAAAAACTTGACCTTTCTTCAAACAGCTCATATCGCAAATGCACAGTATGCCCAGTGGGCATTGTTTTTCGCTCAATTCGACTTCCAAATCCAATATTGCCCTGGAAAATTACATGTGCTAGCAGATGCTCTCTCCCATTACAATGAAGGATGAGTAGCGCCACCGGGCGCACCAACTCCCATATTGCACGGCAAGAACGTTGCTGCCACCTACATGTCGCTTGAAGATATATGAAAGGCCACCACACTAGAACTCCTATCAGTTCAGGACCCTGGAATTCAAATACAAGATGGGATACAGCTAAAGCAAGGATGAGTAGTGGTGCCCCCCTCCTGTCAACCTCATATCTTATGGGCCCACCATGATGCACCCACCGCAGGAAACCCAGGAGCTGAACGTACTCAGCAGCTTATTTAGAGATCCTTTTGGTGGCCCACGATGCGCCAAGATGTTCACCAGTATGTCTCTGGTTGTGCCACATGTTCCTGCACGAAAACTCCCCACCGGTCCCCTACAGAACTTATACAAATAACCCCCCTGCCACAGGGTCTGTGGCAATGCATAGGACTTGAATTTGTTGTGGAACTACCACATTCGCAGGGTTACACAGCGGTTCTTGTTGTAGTGGACCACTTTACCAAGTTAGCGCATTTCATTGCCTGCAAAGGCCTGCCCTCGGCCAAACATACCGCCCTTCTGTTCATCCACCACATTCTCAAACTCCATGGATGCCCCATAGAAATAATTAGTGACCAAGGAACTCAGTTTACCTCATGATTCTGGAAGGCTTTGTTTCACGCTCTTCAAGTAACATTAAAACCAACCACAGCCTACCACCCCCAAGCGAATGGACAGGTCAAGCAAGTTAACCAAAACATGGAGCAATATTTACGCTGCTATATTAATTATTTGCAGGATGACTGGTATGCGTGGCTCCCTCTAGAGGAATTTACATATGATAATGCCCCTAATGCCTCCCATGGAACCTCTCTGTTCTTTGTCTCGTACGGATTCCACCCAAAACCAGGAACAGTGGAGACCCCCGCAACCTTGGTCCTAGCCGCAGGGGCCCTCGCCCAACAAATCCACAAAACACAAGCCCTAGCACGGCATGTGCTCTTACAAGCCCGACAGCAATACAAAGAACAAACCGATAAAAACTGTCAAGAAGCTCCGACCCTGAAACCCGGCGATTTGGTATGGGTAAACCAGCGGCAATATCCATCCGTGCACCCCTCTACTAAACTTGATGTTAAGTACATAGGCCCCTACCCTATCCTTTGTCAAGTTAACAAAGTTACGTACATCATGCAACTGCCTCAGCATGTCCACGTTCACCCCACCTTCCATGTTTCCCTCCTGAAAAAGGCTACCTCGGTACACCCCTCTGATCCCATACCATGCCCCGGCCCCGTAGGGAATATGGCCTCTGGACCTGAGTTCGAGGTTTGGGCCATTTTAGACTCTTGAGTGTTGCGGTGCCGATTGCACTACCTCGTTGATTGGGTGGGTTACGGCCTGGCTGATTGCTCCTGGGAACCCGCGTCTCATATTTCGTCTCCCCGGCTCATCCGTACCTTTCACTTACGCCACCCCACTTGGCCCAGGCCATCCTGGTTGGGCATCCGGCGGCCTCGAGGGGGGGGTATTGTCAACCCCGCTCATCAGCGGTGGCTGTGGTCCTGCCTGAAAGCCCGGTGAGAGCGTTCCTCAGGCCTATGGCACCCAGCATCCCGGCACCCAGCATCGCAACCCGAGACCCTGCCCACAATGCCTGCATCAGGCCCCCGCCCGCAGCCCCAGGGCTCAGCCATGCCCCTAGCGCCGACACAGAATGTGTGGGAACCCCCAACCCTGACGTGGCGTTTGGAGCACCTGCGGGCATGCACAGGGGCGGGGCTTACTGGATAAAACCCAGCACCATTAGGATAGCGGCGCTGATGATTGCAGAGACTGGCCCCCTTGCGAGTGAGACCCAGTTGAGAAATGCGTGGTTGCAAGCAAGAGAGAGTGGTAGCTAAGCCCCGGACGTCTGGATTCCCTGGAGTGAATTGGAGAGTGCGTGTGTGTGTGAGTGGAGTGTGGCAGCCCTTACCCCACCCCCTCCTTCCCTGGGTTATCTTCTCCCTGTGCGAGTGACCCAGTGCCTGCTTCCCATCTGGTTCCCCTCTTGACCCCTCCATGGACCCCACATTTTTCCCTGTTCCTCGCCCCTCTGAGAGCTAGTGAAGTGTGTGCAGCTTGGGGCGAACCTTGGTTCCCCTATGTCTCAAGCACCCTATGATGATAGAGGCTTGTTCTCTCTTGGAGAGGTGAAGACCAGAACACTATCCTGATGGACATTTTCCACTCTGCTAACCCCTTTCAGGCCAGGGCGAGCCTCGGTAAATACACACACACACCGGTGACACCACCCTAGATGGATGCTTAGCGTCCCTCCTTATTCCTCCCCTCTATTGTCTGACCACACAACCACCACCTCTGGGCACAATTCCTAAGTTCTCTTGACATCCCTCTTAATATCAATGACTAACCCTATCCATTTCTGATAGGCCAAATGGGATCAATTTTATGGGATCAATTTCAGTCGGTGACACCCGCCGATGCGGTGGATGTCCTAGGGGCTGTCAGGGCCACTTTGTGTGAACTGGATCCCTGTCTGTCCTGGCTGGTTAAGGCCTGCCAGGAGACAATGGAGCAGTTGCTGGCTGGGGTGGTCAACACCTCCCTTCTGGAGGGCAGAATACCAGGTTGTCTCAAGAAGGCGGTGGTGCGGCCTCTGCTCAAGAAACCATTGCTTGACGATGACTCCCTCGCCAGCTATCAGTCTGTCTCTAACCTTCCCTTTTTAGGGCAGATCTGCCTGGATGCGCAGTTCTGCCTGGATGTCCAGGTGGAGACTGTGGTGAGGAGTGCTTTCCGCCAATTACATCTGGTGCGACGGCTTCGGCCGTATGTCTCAGACTCTGACCTGGCCACCATCATCACCTCTAGAGTGGACTATTGTAATGCGCTGTATGTGGGGCTACCCATGGTGATGGCTCGGAAATTGCAGCAGATCCAGAATGTGGCGGCCATCTCCTGGTGGGTTTGGGCCACCGGGGACATATTAAGCCAGTTTTCCATTCTCTGCACTGGCTGCCGGTAGTTTTCTGGGCCCAATTCAAGGTGTTGGTATTGGCCTATAGAGCCTTAAATGGCCTAGGCCCTACCTATCTGCAGGACTGCTTCACCCCCCAGGTTCTGGATCTGCCACTGCGGTCATCTGGGGGTGCTCTGCTTGAGTTCCCCTGAGTCTGCCAAGGGGCCACACAGGGGAGGGCATTCTCGGTGACCACACCATGACTGTGGAACTCCTGTCCAGCTGGGGCCCAGCTGACCCCAGATCTCCCCTCCTTTTGGAGAAGCTTTAAGACCTGGCTGTTCCACCAGGCATTTGGTGGAGGAGAAGGGTGATGTGGTGGGGAGAGTGGGTTGGGGGGGGTGTATTTTATATCCTCCTTTTATGTGTGTTTTCAGAACTATTGTTGTGTTTTTATGGATTGTAAGCTGCCCCGAGCTGCCTGTGGTAGAAGGGACGGGTTAGTAAGAAATTTTAAATAAATAAATAAATAAATAATTCCCTCCTAGATGAATCACAATTATATCTGGATACTCACCCCACCCCGCAGCCCTTATAAAAACTGGCATAAGCTGAGTCCAAGGCATCCTCGATCTGCCAAACCATTCCACTCGGACAAGGTGTCCATTCCTGTGCTGAGATCCCTGCAATGTGGCAGCAGCCCTCTTGCAAGCCAAGCAGATAAAACTGTGACTGAAGATGCATACTCTCAGCTTCTGCCCATCAGTTGGCTGATGGGTGTGATGACCAAACTAGGACCCTGAAGTTTCCCCCATTCTCATACAGATTTTAGAAGCACCAGAACTCCACCTCACAATTGCCTGTATTGCCTCCTTACCTAATCCAGCCTAAGCAGCCACAGTGGCTGCCCCTATCCTAAATGAATGCGAGCAAACATCTGAGCTATTCAAGCCCAGGGCCGCCAAACATGTTCACATGGCTGCAATCAATTGAAACAGGGTGAGCTAGGTTCTGTCTCCATGAATTAAAAATGGGCCGCCACCTACCCTTCACAGCTCAGAATAAATCTGTGCCGCTAAAACCGGGCATATCTCCTCATCACCTGACAACTGGAGATAGACCTGTTGTTCACCCCATCCACACTAGTCTGTCTTGGACACCCATATGGTAAATGTTAATGTGGAACTCCCTACCACAAACAAAAAAGGGTGGGCGGGATCCCCGAACAGCCCACATAAACCAACGAACAAAGTTTCAGATCCCTGTTTGGGGTTTATAAATATAATGGGATACAATGTCTCAAAAATCTAAAGCTGATTATACAAAAATTCCACCAGTAAATAAATACAAAAATGTGAATGCACCAGCCACCAATCCCAATTCAAAAGGAAGCTACTGCAAAGATGATCAAGACCAATATATGAAGTCCAAGGGCCTTTGTAAACAAACAGGATTTCTTTAAATTCACAAGTCATTTTGATCCATATGCTGTCTGTCCCTTTTTTGGATGTTTTAGCCAGCAAGAGTTGTCGGGGTCTGAAGGTTGTGAATGCCTCAAAACCTTCTGATAGAAACTCTCTTTTATATTATTCCAGTAGTCATCCGAAGCTTTTGAGAGACAATTTACCCTTGGGACAATACCTATGACTCAAGTGGAAGTGTACTGATTTAAGAGATTATCCTAGACAAGCTGATAAGTTTGATGAACAATTGGGGGATAGAGGATATCCACAATCGGTCATACGGAGGGCCAGATTTAGAGCGGAGTTCTGCCCAAGGGATTTATTATTGAGAGATAAAGAGAAACAGGATAAACAAAGCATTTTTTTGTCTTTAGATTTCTCCCACAGTTTAAACCTGTGGCTCTTGGACACCTCTGTGTGGGGACTTTAGATGCTCCTCCATGAACCAGAAGCCACCTGGCCATCATTAGAAACAGCGGCACCAGGCAACTCCCCGGTGTTCTGAGATGCAGCATAGTAAGACCTCGATTTCCATTCACGGAGGAGTGTCTAAAGCCCCCTCGCGGAAGTGTCCAAGAGCTGCAGCTTTAAACTGAGGGAGAAATCCCACTTGTTTAAAAAGGTCCCAAGTCCACCAGGGATGTTCAAAGCCAATATCTATCTAGTCCAAGTATGCCTATGAGCACCTGGTGACTAGGCTCGTTTCGAACACCTTCCTCAGGACTTTCAAGAGGCAGCAATGCTTAAACCCGATCATCCATACATAGTAAAAAAATGTTCCTCCTCTTTAATTGGAACAATTCCTTTATAATAATCATATAAATCATATGAATAAACAAACAAAAAACTCCTTGTGTTGAAACGGTGGTACACATCCATGTAATAAAAAAATAATTACCTTGCTGACAGGAATATATTTCTATGAAGGATGTCTCCTGCACTCACAGGTGATTTTCAATTACCATCATTTCTGTCTGTAAAATATAAATCATTAAAACATTCCCCTTTTAATATTATCAAACTCCCAGGGGGTAAAACCCCCTCCAATGCTATGAAACTTCAGTATCCTTCCTAAGGACCTTCCTTCTTCCAAGTGCAGAGTTGTTTGACCAACTTTACTTCTCAAGTGTGTGTCACCTGACTTTTAAGTAACTTCCCTTATACTCTTATCACCTGTTGCTCATTAGTCATAGCTGTTAATGCAAGGAAACATCCCCCTAACATCTGCTACATCATCAAAAGGGGGAATAATATGATCCATCTTTCCTCTCTCAGTCAGATTGAAAATCTTCTCATACAACCTGCAGCCCCAGGTAACAATATAAAGCTTTGTGTATATACTACTAAGTAGGATACAACAACAAGTTCCTTTCACAGTTCATGGAAACAGGTACTCATACTGGAAAATTGGATGCTGTAAATCAAATAATCCCTTACAATATATTCACTTATGGAATGTATCCAATCTACAAGCTCCTCGATGTTAATATCTCCATCCACTATAAAAAATGTCATCAATATATCTCCCGTTAAAACATAAACTTTTTTAAAGGGATTCTGTTCCTGATGTAAAATTATGTCTTCTTCTAGCTTCCTCATAGAGAGGTTGCCTATACTAGGAGCCACAGGAATACCCATGTTCACCCACTTAATTTGAGTATAAAACTTATCCAAAAAATGTAGGGAAACAAATTCAAGAACCAGATCTAACAGATCTAATAAAAAATGTGACTGATTCTTTTGTGTAAATAAAATTGCACACTTGATTATGCCCCATCATGTGGGATAGAAGTATATAGGGAATTGATATCTAATGTCAGCAGTTTACATGTTCATCCAATCTTCAAACTCTCTATTTTAGAAATAAATTGTTTTGCGTCCCAAATATATGATGATGCTCCTACCACGAATGGTCTCAAATGGAAATCCAAAAACTGGGCAATAGGTTCTAACAAAAATGCTGAAACCATTCTTGAACCATTCAAGAACAATCCTGCCTACCCTGGCATGGTCCCGCAGACAAGTCACCAACATCACATAGTCAACAGTATCAAAAGCAGCCAATGGGTCGAACAGGACCAAAAGGGTTGACTGTCCCTGACCTAAAGCACAGCACAGGTTGTCGACTAAGTTGGTGCCATACCCCAAACGAAAGGCAGACTGCGAGGGGTCCAGAAAACTGACCTGGTCAAGATGATCTGAAAGCTGCTGGGCCACCACCCATTCAATAACCTTCCCTAAAAAGGGAAGGTTAGGGAGAGGTCAATAACTGGCAAGGACATCAGTGTCAAGTGATGGTTTTTTTGAGCAAGGGTCGCACCACTGCCTACTTAAGAGGCCCTGGGACCCTGCCCTCCCAAAGGGAGGTGTTGATCCTAGTGTCTCCCTGGTGGCCATAACCAACCAGAACGGGCAAGGGTCTAATTTACAAATTGTGGCCCTCAGGCATCTTCTGCCTCGGCAGGGATCACCGACTGAAATTGATCCCATAAAACAGGACAAGCTAGGGCATTCATAACCTCTGGCTCCCCGACTGTATCAAATGCCACGGCAAACTCATGGTGAATGTGAAAGATTTTAACCATGAAAAAAATTCAATACATTTATCACAGGAGGCCTGGAAACTTTTTGCTTCAAGGTGGAGAGAGGCTGGACTGACCAGCCCCTTCACCACCAAGACAAGCTTCACGGGGTGAGATCTCATGGATGTTATGATGGCAGCCAAGAACCTCTTCTTTGCTGCCCACACAACCACCTCATAGGCTTTCAGACTAGCTCTGTGTTGCAGTCCATCATCTTCAGTGTGAAAGCAACACTACCGTCACTCTAACCGTCTCTTTATCACTTTAGCTGCCGCAGGTCCTCCATAAACCACGGGGACCTGCGGCTCTGATGCACAGGAAGCAGACGCCTGGGAGCCGCCTGGTCAATGACCTCATCTCAAGCACTTATAAGAACCCATTTTTGTCATGTGTAAAAGCGGCCTTAGATTTTGCAGATTGTGCATTAACTACTTACACAACAGTCATGTTGTCACACCAGAAGCGGGCTCTCCGATCCCTAAATTCCTCCACCCATAAGTGAACAGCCATCAGTATTGGGAAAAAATCCATAAAGGATTCCTCCTCCACTCTTCTGGCCACCACTCCACATACCACCGGCACCAGAAATACAAACCAAAGCCAATGCCTCCCACAGCATCTGAATTGATCTGAAAATCCACCTCCAGTAACAGCCTAGACTGCCAAACAGACACCCTATTGTATCTCTGCAAAAAATCCTTTCCACACCTCCAGATCATTCCTCATCCACTCTGACACCCTAATGTGGTGATGAGGTTTAGTCAATCCCACTGTTGCACTGGTGAGACAAGAGCAAAATGCCCACACAGGAGGCACTACCCTGCAAGCAAAATTTAAATGCCCAATTATCGACTGCAATTCCTGCAGCATCACTTTTCCCCTTAAACTAACATTCCCAATCAAGTCAGATAACTTGCTTAACTTGACCTCTTGAAGCCAAAAAACTCCAGCCTAGTGTCAATCTCATTCCTGAGATAAGTCAATCTTTGAGCAGAGCCCTCCGTTTACTCCTCTGCCAACGGGACCCCAAGGCAGGCTGCTATCTCTCTGAATACTCCCAACAATACCTCACACTCGTTCATTCCAGCCCTGCTAATGACCAGGAAATCATCAAGGTATTTATTTATTTATTCATATAAACAATTTATATCCCATCCTCTCCGGCTAAAAGCAGCTTGGACCACTAACAAATTACACATTAAAAACATAATATATAATACAATACAATAATATAAATAAGAAATAAACTCCTGGTGGCGCTACTCCCGGTGCCTCGACTTCCTCTCCACCAACTCCTCCCTTGACCCCTTCCAATCTGGCTTCTGCCCCTTCACTCTACCAAAACTGCTCTCACTAAGATCACCAACGATCTTCTTGTGGCTAAATCTAATTGCCTCTACTCCATTCTTGTCCTCCTTGATCTCTCTGCTGCCTTTGATACTGTTGACCACTCACTCTTGCTTGACTCACTTCACTCCCTTGGCTTCCATGGCTCCATGCTCGACTGGTTCTCCTCCTACCTCTCTGACCACTTCTTCAATGTATCTCTTGCCAACTCCACCTCCTTCTTCTTTCCCCTCTCAGTCGTTGTTCCCCATGGCTCTGTCTTTGGCCCTCTCCTCTTCTCTATCTATACCCTGACCCTAGGCAAACTCATTGCTTCCCATGGCTTCCATTATCACCTCTACACTGATGACACTCAACTCTCTCTACTCCCTCTCTCTCTCCATCTGCTCAAGCTCGTCTCACCAGCTTTCTCTCTTATATCTCTACCTGGATGTCTCTACGTCAACTCAAACTCAACATGGCTAAAACTGAACTCCTTATCTCCCCACCCATCGTCCCTCTCCGTCCTCCCTGTTGATCCTTATCGACAGGGTCACCATCCTTCCTGTCCCCCAAGCGTGTAGCTTAGGCTTCATCTTTGACCCACCCCTTTCTTTTAAAACCTACATTGACTCTGTTGCCAAAACCTGTTGCTTCTCCCTCCAAAACATTGCTAAGATTCGTCCTTTTCTCCAAAAAGGCTCCCACAGACAATCTCCAGGGTTGCACGGGCACATGGGGAGTGAGGCGGTCCCACAGATAAGTAGGGCCCAGACTGTGAAGGGCTTTAAAGGTTAGAACTAGCACCTTGAACCTGGCTTTATAGTGCTTTATAGGCAGCCAGTGCTTTATAGGCAGCCAGTGCAGAGCCCGGAGCACTGGTGACATGTGCTCCCTGCGGCCTGCCCCCATAAGGAGATGGGCCATGGCATTCTGAACCAGCTACAGCCTCCGGACCAGCTTCTCAGGCAGCCCCACGTAGAGTGTCTGGTAGTAATCCAGCCTCAAGGTGATGAAGGCATGGATGACAGTGGCAAGGTCAGAGTCTAAGAGATACGGCCAAAGCCGCTGGACAAGTTGTAACTTCTGAAATGCACTCCCCGCCACAGCTACAACCTGAAATTCCAGGTTGAGCTGTGAATCAAGGCGCACACCCAGACTCCACACTTGAGACACCATGGGAGGGCGAACCCCCCCCCAACAAGGGGAGATTCAACCACCCCCAGATTCCCCAAGCCGTCGCCCACCAACATCACCTCCGTCTTATCAGGATTCAATTACAGATGGCTCAACTTCATCCAAGTCCCCACAGTTGACAGGCACTGGGAAAAACCGACTACGTGACCTGGGCTGATGGAAAAAGAGAGGTAGAGCTGAGTGTCATCAGCATACTGATGACACTGCATGCCCTGAAACCCCTTCACAATCACCCCTAATGGCTGAGGCCCTGGGGGGAAGACGTACACTCCCCCAAGACCACCCGGTGAGTTCTCCCGGCCAGGAATGAATGAAACCAGTCCAAGACTGTTCCACCGATCCCAGCACAGTCCCGCAGGCGAGTCACCAACACCTGATGATCGACTGTGTCGAATGCAGTCGAAAGGTCTAGCAGGACCAGTAAGGTCTGATGACCCTGGTCCAACGTCAGACGGAGATCGTCAACCAAGGCCACCAATGCAGTCTCCGTACCATACCCAGGCTGAAAACCAGACTGAAAGGGGTCAAGGAAACCGGTGCAGTCCAGATGTTCCTGGAGCTGTCATACCACAGCCTGTTCAACAACCTTCCTTAAAAAGGGAAGGTTAGAGACCGGCTGATAACTGGCAGGAGCATCAGCATCAAGAGATAGTTTCTTGAGCAGGGGCCTAACCACAGCCTCCTTCAGGCAGTCAGGCACCCTGCCCTCCTGAAGGGAGGCACTAACCACTCCAGCCAGCAACAGCCATAACCTCTCCTGGCTGGCTTTCCCAAACCAGGACGGGCAAGGATCTTGTTCACAAGTGGTGGCATGAACAGATCCCAACAAGGACTCCACATCAGCAGGCAGCACCATCTGAAACCGATCCCACAAAACGGGACATGACGGGGCATCCATAGCCCCAAGATGATCCTCTGCAATAACTGTGGTACCGAAATCATGGCTGATGCAAGCGATCTTATCTACAAAGTACTCAATAAACCAGTCACAGCGGTCACTGGATTGCTCCAGGTCCAGGTGGAGGCAGGCAGGACTGACCAAACCTTTCACCATCCAGAAAAGCTCCGCTGGACGTGACTTTGCAGATGCAATAAGGGCAGCAAAGAACTGCTTCTTTGCTGCCTGCACCACCACAGCATAGGCCTTTAAACTGCTCTTATGCTGCGATCGATCATACTTGTCACGAGTCCGGCGCCACCATGCCTCCAACTGCCTGCTCTCCCACTTCAAACACCTCAGGCCCTCAATAAACCAAGGAGACCTGCAGGAGACTCAGGAGGGCAGTGGACGCCCTGTATCAAGTTGTCTTGAAACATTCCCCAACCCAGTTACCATTGTGCACATCAATGCCATAAGCTCTTCACTTGGACCGCCTAAGGCGGCCCCAACCCCCCCGATCATCAGTTGCAGAGTTGGCTTTGTCGGCATGTCAGTATCACAGGCAGTGAACACGCCACAGCCTGCAGCTCCTCAGCAGCCTGTTCATTTGCCCTCTGGCGCCGTCAAGACAGGGGAAGACTTTTCAGCTGCCGCAGCAGCATGCGGCAAAGCTCGCACTAGACCAGCATTTTACGCAACTTTAAAACTCCTTGCTCTTTTCCAAGGACAATGTCACAGAATCTGATGTCACTGAGTAAAGTACTGAGTACCTCTAAGTGTCCCAACACAAAAGATCTTTTCTAACCTGCTTGATATTTAGTCAAGGATTCCTGAACTACATCACTGAACTGGGGATGGAAAGAAGGGTCTGATCAAGTAGGAAAATTAGTTGTTTCAACTCAACAGAGGGTGGTGGGACTGACTGAAGCTTTTCCTCCCTACTTAGAAAAGCTACCTAGCCTTGTTTTTCAGAATGGCATCGCTCCTGAACATGTTGCCTGACCATGGGTTCAATACCCATAGAAAACATCCACAGTCTGTGTGCAGGACTGGGCTTAGGATTTGTGGGGCCCAGAGTGGGGGAGAAATGTGGAGCCTTACTCTCCCACTGACAGGCCTAGGGGCACTCCCTGGTTCAGACTGTGGGTGCTACCCGGGCTTAGGCTCGGGGACAGGCAGAGGGACACTCCCCTCCACCCATCCCCAAGCCCAGCCATTTTAGGGCACTTACCCCATCCGTCGCCATCCTGGGCCCTGCACCAGGTTGACTCCCTGCGTGTGATGGTGCGGTTGGGCTCAGGAGGGTGCAGCAGTGGCAAATTATATCCTGGAAGTTGCTGAGGAGTGTGGGATAGGCAGGGCCTCTGCCTCTCCCTCACTCCCACTGGCCCCCTGCGCTGCCTGTCAGTCTCAGCCAGGGGCAGTGAGAGAGAGGCGGAGGCCGCCCCTCTCCCTCATTGCCCCTGACTGAGACTGACAGGCAGCAGATGGGGGAGTACGGAGTGAGGGAGAGGCAAGGCCTCTGCCTCTCCTTCACTCCCGCTGGCCCCCTCCGCTGCCTGACTCGGACTCAGCCAGGGGAAGTAAGAGAGAGGCAGAGGCCCACCTCTCCCTTATTCCCCCTGGCCCAAACTGGGAGGGGGCACATTTGAGGCCACTGTCAGGCTGGGATCTAGGGCCCCAAGCATGGGGCACGGGACGGCCGCCCTGAGCCACCTCATGGTAAGACTTGCCCTGTCTCTGTGGTTCTAGCAACTGTAAATTCCTTAAATTAGATAGGCCCTAAACAAAGCAAACATTGAGGGTTTGGGTTTTTTCCCCCACAGTTAGGCATTTAAAACCTGGTCCTCTGTTCTAATAATGGATTTCCTAGCTTTTGAAATTCTGCATCCAAAAGTTAATATTATTTTAACATATGTTTTAATATAAAGCAAGTAATTAATGTTATTTCTAACAATCTATCCTTGCTTTCCATTAAATGTGTATGCAAATAAGGGTTCTTTTTAGGTCAATGGAAGGCATTCCATTAAATTTCTGTATGACAGTGTTTGAATAACTGTACATTAATTTACCTAAAGGAATATGGAAAATGTTGTAATATTTACCATTCAGTAGGACACCGGGCTTGCTTTAGCAGTAGGGGTTGTGGGGGAAGGGGAAGAAGAAGGGAAACTTTATTAGCATTAATACAAAATACTCTAACATTATTATCCCTTCCCCCCCCCCAAAAAAATGGAAAATTAATGTCTCATAGTTTTAAATCAATAACTAACAGTAATTGCTTCTCATAAACTCATTTGTGGAATGATGTTGCTATTTCAAAATCCAGACTTACTAAGCAAAGCAATGCCAACACTATGACAAACACAATTAAAATCAATGTGTTGGCCACTGTGGCCTAGTTGTCAAAGTAGGGAATTAGGAATCAGGACTCCTGGGTTCTAGATCTTACAGGACAGACTACATAAGTAATGCTAATCCAGCTCCTTTCATGCTTTCTGCCTCCATTTAAATATGGGTAAAATGTGTATAATGCTGTTCTCACATGGGCATAGAGGGACTTAGTTATAGAGGGACTCCCTCGCTGCCCCGCATGCCTGGAACTCCCTCCCTGCCGACGTCCGCCTCGCCTCCTCCCTCCGCTCCTTCAAATCCCTCCTCAAGACCCACCTTTTCCATGCTGCCTTTCCCAATGCCCTCTAGTCTTTCCCCTTGCTCTTACTGTCAGCCCTCCTCTGCTGACTGCTGCTACCGACCACCTTGTAACCAAGCCAAGTACACGCACCTGAGACTTCGCATCCGCCTGAATGTTTGTTTGTCTTCTCCCATGTCTCTCCCGCTGTCCCCTCTCCTTGTCTCCCCCTCCTTGTCTTTTAGATTGTAAGCCACAGGTAGGGACCGCAGCTGATTATATGTTCTGTACAGCGCCAGGTTGTTACTGGCGCTTTATAAATGTTTAATAATAATAATAATAATAATAGTTATTGTAAAAGGCTGAGGAATGTAAGGAAGAAAGATTAGAACCATGCTATGCGGTTGTACTAATTTGTTTCAAGCCAATATAAAGATACAATGTGTTAATCATGCTACTTTTTACTAGAAAGTATCTGGACCAGTGGTAAGAAATTTTTATACTCTTGCATATTTAGATTGGTTTCTATCCTGCAAGGGATTTCCTGACCTGCAGGATAAATAACATTTATTTATTTGCATTCCGAATAAGAATATATTATAAGAACAGCTGGAGTTATCTATTCTGGACAAAATCTACTCTAGAAAGAGAAGATGGACCTCTCACCAATAGCTGATTTTAAAAGTTATCCACCAAACTACTATCCTCCATCTCTAACAAAGTCTAAACTCCTTTATATCGCAATGGTAAGACTGAACTACTTTTATACTTTACTACTCTTTACTGACCAAACCCTGTGTAGCAGCTGCCTGGTGCAGTCCTCATGAGAGCACCCTCTATAGGGAATTAGCGGAGCTGCTGATACCACTCTGGCCCCCAGATCACCAGTCCACACTTTAAGTATTCACTTCTCAGTGTTTGTTTATTCACAGTGTCCTTCACCAAGCATACATACAGTCATTACAGTTCTTGGTCTCACCACACTTGTACAGAGCCCCATGCTCTTCCTAGTCCTTCCAGGCTCTCTGTCTCCAGTCTATCAAACAGGCTGGAATGGCTCCCATACCAACCTCTCTCTTGGTCTCTCCCTGGTTTACAGACCAACTCCCTTTCTTATCTGCTGCCCCCTTCTGAGATACACAGAGGCTTTTTATCCCCTCCCCCGCTAGCTAAGCCATGCCCACTGGGTGTGTCCCTAAGACCCAACACTTGGCTCCTTAAAGGGTCAATGTCCCATTTAGCCTCTATTCTAGTACACCCTGGTATTCTACTATAAAAAACTGAAAAAATCCATTCCATGACCAAAAATGGAACTATAGTGGCAATACTTATTCACTGTTCTGGAAACAGCAAAAAACTCATAATGTTCTGGCACACTGAAGGTATTTCATAATGTTTGGTTGGTACAGTCTCTCTGCAAACAGATGTTATAAGGTGGTGGAACTACAATCCAATCCAGTACGCCTGCAGACAAGACACCTCAATCTACGACCTTGTCAGATCTCATAAAGATTGATGTTGGATCAATAGTTGGATGGGTGGCATCTAAGCAAACCCAACCAAGGAAGGCAGTAATTCTGATAGAAGTCATCGTCCCACTGAGCCATTACCTCAAGATGTCATTAGGTCACTGTGTACGTAGGTATCTTGACTTGGACATTGGGAACTGGAAAACGGTTCTAAGGGTTCAATAACAAAGATCTTTCCTATAGAACTGTCCTGCTATGTTGAGCTTGAAACAAATCCTTTTCAGATTAGAAACAAATCCAGCACCATCTGGCAACTTTCTGAAATACGCCCTCTCCTCAGGACAGATCTCACAAGGCCTTTAAGGACTTTGTTTTTTGAAGTCTAAAAGGAGTATTACTTAGGAAGAAAGAACAAAAACAGGTATGGACACCACCCAGTCCTTTTGTTCACTGGGTGTTTTTAAACGAGACACTTTCAAGCAGCTTTGGTGACTTCAGCTGAACATGTACTTGATATATGTGCAAAAACATTAGCTAATGAGAGTGGAATTGTTACACCCAATCCCAGGGGAGAGCTGGTCGGAAGGCAGTTTATCTGTCCTCCTTACTTTCAAGGAGGCTCCTGACTTTTCTTTTCGGGGCCCGTCTAAATGTGCTCCCCTCCAGTGTGTTGGAGGGATGATATGCCAGAATCCCTTTTAGCATGAGACTGGGATCTCCCCTTCTCACAGGGAGTCCCCAGTTGTTATTCAGATGCTGTCCCCCATCTCACCGGGGGCTGGCATCCCCCCCTTCAACCTTCTCCCCGGGACCACCTCTCTACCTGGAGGTCCCCCCTCCCACCCCATTTCCTGGAACTCCCCCCTCACCGGGAGTTCCCTTGAGCTATGCCCCCATCTCACCAGGGGGCAAGGCCCATCCCCCACCCACCCCCTCCACTACAAACCCTTCTCCTCTCCTCCCCATCCCATTCCCCCATCCCATCCTCCCCATCCCATTCCCAGTTTATTTCATACAATAAACTGTTGGAGGGGAATGGGGGAGGTGGGGGGAGGGATGTTTTGGGGAGAGGGGGGGTTCTCTGGGGGTTCTTGTTTTTATTGGTGTTGTAAGTCACCTTGAGATGCCGGAGGCATGAGGGGGCAGCAAATAAATGTAATAAAATAAATAAATATAAATAATAAAAAAGGGAAGGTTAGAGACCTGTCAATAACTTGCTGTGGCACCAATGTCAAGCAATGGTTTCTTGAGGAGAGGCCAGAGCACAGCCTCCTTGAGGTAGTCTGGCCCCCTCCCCTCCCAAAGGGAGGCACTGATCATCCCCACCAGCACTGGCCCCAATGTCTCCCTGGAGGCTTTCACCAACCAGGATGGGTGTGGATCTAATTCACAAGTTGTGGCCCAAACCGACCTCAGTGCATCTGCTGCCTCGACAGGCGTCAACACTTGAAACTTATTCCATAAATTCTGACCAGCTAGGGCATTCTCCTCCTCTGGCACCGCTATTGCATCTGAAATGCCAGAGTCGAAGTCATGCTCAATGTGAGCAATTTAATCCACAAAGTATGCTAAAAATGTCACACCGGGCCTTGGACAAATCCGGTTTCAGGTGGAGACAGGCTGGACTGACCAGACCTCTCACCATCCAGAACAGCTCTCCTGAACATGACTGAGCAGAAGCTATGAGGGCAGCCAAGAACCACTCCTTTGCTGCTTGCACAGCGATGGCATAGGACTTCAAAAATGCTCTGTGCCACAACCAGTCATCTTGAATGCAAGTACGGCACCACCATCACTCCAACCACCTGAGCCCTCCCCTCATGCTTCAACCGCCCCATAGATATGCAACCATTTTTTGGGTTGTGGATGATGATTGTCGAATATCTGTTAATACCAATGAAAATGTGATGAAAATCTGTGAATACCAACCAAACCTACTACTGTTTCAGCTCTGTACAATACTATTCAATGCAAGGATGGCAGAACCAGATCCTTAGTGACTTTTCCTAGAATTTCACACATGAACAAAAAGAGTAAATTAGTCAGGTGTGCAAGATATCATTACAGGCATTAAATCTGATATTTAAGAATTTCATGTAATAAACTTGCACTTTTTTACTTAAACATGGATAGAAACTGGATTGGTTTTCTTATCGATCTGACCTTTAATAATCGAAGTTTGAATTCAATTTTAGTCTGACTTTCTGATTATTTTTCCAGCATATTTTTGTGTGGAGCAATAATAATTCCTTCCTAACAATGGCAAGGTGGAATATTAGGGTCAGCGTTCAGAAAGCTGATTTAATTGTTTGAAGTTCAATTGCCTTGACAAAAGATTAAATAAAATATGGAAATTGCTAAGATTAAAAATGTTACTTTTTTATTATCAGCTTCAAAGTATTCTGCCCTTTGGTAGCTGGGTAAAAGAGAGTATAGATATTTTTGGTGGAGCCCTAAGATGGAACCGTCCAACATTTCTATAACAAGCAATTTAATAGGAAGTCAAAGGTCAAGCTGTGCATCAGTAGAATCATTCAGCATAAAGGATTAGAAGAGCCTCTGGGTGCAGACTCATATACATTTTATAGCTTCAACAGCTTCCTCCTGTTATGCTACTGTGTTGTGTTCACATTTATTAAGTAGCACTTTTTTATGGCTGTAGGTGCTATGCACCTATGGAGATAGCACAGGAGCACTGCGATCCTGCAGATGGTTGGTGCTGTTGTAGCTCTTTACACTGACATGATTCCCATTCACTTCAGTGGGACTTGCGTCAGTACAAAGGACTTGTGCTGGCACAAAACAAATTGATTGCACGCCCTGATTCAATAAAAAAAAAAGTCCAGAACAAATGCACTTCACACACGTGAATAAAAACAAGTATTCCTAGATATTTTATTTATTTACATTTATGCTCCAAAATCCCAAGATCATTTAGAAAATGCATGTATTAATTTATGCCAAAATTATTTATTTATTTATTTATTTAAGAGTTTTGTGCCCTGCCCCTCCTGCTACAGGCAGCCCGGAGCGGCTAACAACATCAATTATATTATATACATACACACACACACACACACACACACCCTACCATAAAACAGATTAAAACATTAAATAACATTAATAAAAATGAGGGGGGAAACCCTACCACCACCCCCAGCATCTCCCCACTTCCCATGCAACTCTTACCCCTCTCCCTCACCAAACGCCTGACGGAACAGCCAGATCTTACAGTTCCTACGAAAATCCGGGAAGTCCAGGGCTAGATGGATCCCCACCGGGAGGGAATTCCAAAGGCGTGGCACGGCCTCAGAAAACACCCTATCCTGCAAGGCCCACCGGGAAACCCGAGGGACCTCCAACATGGCGCCCCCGGATGACCACAGGGGTTGGTCTAGAACCCTGGGAGTGAGGCGATCTCGCAAATAGGCAGTCTAACCAAAGATGACTTCTTATAGATTGACAGCCTTCGGTCTTTCTGAAAATAACCCATCAATGTTTCAAATGAGACTATGAATATACCATTCTTTAAAGGAACTAGGGGTGTGCACTTTCTTTTTGTTATACTGATAATGATAATGAAATTCTTCCTTTTCGTTATTGTTATTGCAATAACAATAACAAAGATTTATTTTTATTTATTTATTTAATACATTTATTAGTCACCCCCATGCCAATGGCATCCCGGGGTGGCGTACAATTCAATAAAACAACATTCAAATAAAATATTTTTAAAATCCAAGCAATTTTAAAACCAAAACAGGGTTGGGATAAACAAAATAAAAATAAAGAGGTAAGGGGAGAGATAAAACCCTATCCCACTCTCCCACCCTCCTCCCCAAAGGCCTGGATGAACAGCCAGGTTTTATAAGCCTGCCGGAATGTCAAAAGGCTTGGGGCCAGGCGAGCTTCCTTCAGGAGGGAGTTCTAAAGTCGCGACCCAGCTACCGAGAATGCCCTCTCCATTGTGGCCCCCTGCTTAACACGGGGGACCTCCAAGAAGGCACCCCTGGCAGACCGAAGGAGCCGCTCTGGGACGCAGAGGGCGAGGCGGTCTCTGAGTTATGAGGGGCCCAGACCATGAAGGGCTTTATAGATCAATACCAATACCTTGAACCCGGCTCGGCATGCTATTGGCAGTCAATGCAGAGTCCGGAGCACAGGTGTTATATGCGCCCGACGATCCATCCCCGTCAGGAGCCGGGCCGCCGCATTCTGCACTAGCTGCAGCCTCCGGACCAGGAACAAGGGCAGCCCCATGTAGAGCGCATTGCAGTAGTCCAGCCTCGAGGTGATGAAGGCATGGATGAGGGAAGCCAGGTCCGGCCCGGAGATGTATGGACGCAGCCTCTGCACTAGATACAAGTGGTAGAAGGCGGCCTTTGCCACCACCTCCACCTGTCGATCCAGGTGGAGATCCGAGTCCAACATCACCCCCAGACTCCGAACCTTCTGAGCTATAGGAGGGCGAACCCCCCCTATCAGGGGGGCCAACACCTCCCTCGCCCTCCCCACCACCATCACGTCTTATTGGGGTTGAGCTTCAGTCTTCTCTGCCGCATCCACTCCGCCACAGCCTCCAAACACTGGGATAGCAACGAGACAGCAGGGTCTGGGTCAGCTGAAAAAGAGAGGTACAGCTGAGTATCATCAGCATATTGGTGGCATCGCACCCCGAACCCTCTCACGATCTCCCCCAAGGGCTGCATATACACGTTAAATAATAATGGAGACAGAATGGAACTCTGCGGAATGCCACAGGACCAGGCGGGGGGAGCAAGATGTCTCAGCCCCCAGCACCACCCGCTGGCTTCTCCCCGAGAGGAAAGAGCGGAACCACTCAAGAACAGTCCCATCCAGACCCCCAGGTCTCACAGCCATCTCAATAGCAGCCCATGGTCCACGGTATCAAAAGCGGCCGCGATATCTAGCAGGATAAGGAATGTAAAACATCCTGCATCCATCTCCCGGCGGTGATCATTCACCAAGGCCACCAATGCTGTCTCTGTGCCATAGCCGGGATGTAACACAAATTGAAAAGGGTCTAGGAAACCAATGCCGTCTAGATGTGCCGGGAGCTGGATCACCACCGCCCGCTCAATAACCTTCCCTAAAAGGAGAAGGTTAGATAAATAATAGCAAAATCAATAATGATAATGAAAGTTGTTATTGGTTTAGTTATTGCTTGGCAGGTGGTTTTTGGATGGAAATGTGGAGAGGGAAGGAGAGAGAAGACATCTCAGAGCCAGAAACAGTGTTGAACTTTTGAACTGGGCCTGTGATGTGAGGGGAAGGACCCGATGAATGTAATCGCTGGCCAATGAGCAGCGCAAGCAGGTCCCAGGCAGTTGAATGGCACCCTGTGATTGCTCAATTCCTCCTGCCTCCCAGAACCAATCATGGGGGCTCTGGGGAGGGCACTGCAACCCTTTATGTTGCAGGCCTGGGCTGTTTGACTTTTGTTCTGTGTTAGGTTTTGCTGTGTCTAGTTGTGTATACAGAACTCTGGTGCTTGCACTAAAAATCTTGCCCAGCCCTCAGTGTTATACCTTATGTTTCCTTGTACCCTTTATTTTACCTTTTCCCTTCCCCTGTCTGTCTCCCCCTGTACATATAGATAGATAGATAGATAGATAGATAGATAGATAGATATAGGTTTAGGTATATAGATTAAACGGACAGACAAGGCTTCTTTATTACATATATTTGCATTATAGGATAGGAATAGGGTAGGGAGATACTTAGAACACAGAGCAGATACAAGTTTATTGATATAGATACTTAGATAGAAATACATTCCATATAATATAGGTTATTAGTTGTAGGTTAGACATACATATTAGTAATGTTTCATATTGTCATTGTGCACTTATTACTACTGCATTATAATGAGAAAGGGAGGAAGGAGTTCAACTTCTGAGAAGTCTGGGGCAGGTGTCTGCTGGCACTTCTGCCATTGGTGACAGCCCACAACAGAAATTATACCAACAACAAAATCTTTGTTGTCGCTCAAAATTGATACCAATAACACCGATAACGAAAACAAAATTTTGTTAACAACAACAACAAAAACAAAACAGTTTTTAATAACAAAAGACAAAAATGAAAACAAAAAACAACATTGGTCCATGATGCACACCGCTAAAAGGAACAAAATAACTCAGCTACTCAAGTACCATAAAGTAGGCGATACTAAATCTGTTAGATTGACAGTAACATATGGTCATATCAACCAGAACTGATCCATAGCACAGAGTCGGTATCCAAGTGTCAGGCCCCCTGGCCTGCGGAGGTGGGGAAATAGAGGGTACCCTAGGAGATGCCCCGGACATCGGGGAACCCCCGACTTGCCTGGAGCCCCGCCGCCGCGGCCTGCGGGCGAAGCAGCTCTGACCCCAGCAACGCGGCGTCTAGCCACGCCCCCCAGCGTGCCACAACAACACGCTGGGGAGATCTCGGGACTGGACACGCCCCCAGTAAAGACGCCGCCCCTGGCCACGCCCACCAGCGTGCTACGACCCCACGCTGGGGATACTGCAGGGCCAGATCGTCCCTCGGCGATGACGCCTCCCCTAGCCACGCCCCCGGGACCCGCCCGGCGGCGCTCAGAGCGGCTACAGCTGAAGTCCCGGGCGCAGCCTTTATAAGGAGGAGGCAGACAGGGCTGCAGCGCCGGTGAACAGAGCCTTGCCCTGCGAGACTGGCCCCTTGCTGATTGTGCGACTGCAACTTGAAACCCTAGACCAAGAGTGCTTGCGAGTGACTGACGGAGTGCGTGTGAGTGTGAACGTGAGAGTGCCTGTGAGTAATTGTTCTCCCCTGATTATAGCACGTGGTGCCCTGGGCCCTTGCGAACGTCTCTCCCCTGTCCTTCCTTCCCCCGCCTGGGAGTGCTACACCGGGCCCTGCCTCACCCTACCTGTTCACCCCAGTATTGGTCCTAGTCCCTGTGTGTATCGTATTGTGTCCTGTGACCTTCCCCGGTTGGGAAGTGGCTTGGCCTGCACCCCAATGATGATATCGGTGGGGAGTGGCTAAGCCCTCCAGACCACCACCACAAGAACCTGAGGGGTCCTTTTTCAGGCCTTGCCATTCCCCCCGGGACCCGCCGATTGGTGGACGAAGCGAGGCACTAGCGGCAGTGGTCTGTGTGATTCCCGCCCCCTCTCCGTGGGGTTCCCTTCCTACACCCCCGAGCCCCACAGTTTCACCGGCTCAACAAAAAACACTAAATTGCCATAGTCATGGAGCAGCTGCTCGCCGAGGTACAGCGGCTAGGCCACGTAGTACAATCCTTGGCCATGGAGGTCAAGGATCTTAAAGACCAACAAAACCAGCCGGCCCCCCCACCGATGGTGGCCGCGCCGCCGGCTCCCCTGGATCTGGGCAATGTATTGCCCCGCGAGCCCAAGGGACCTACCATCTCCAAGTTTACGGGAGATCGGCGACAGTTTCAGGGATTCCTGGCCTTATGCCAGCTGACGTTCAAAACGCAGCCCCGAACCTACAACACCGGGGCGCGAAAAGTTGCCTTTATTATAGGGCTTCTTGACGGACCGGCCCTAATTTGGGCTACGCCCCTTCTTACCAGTAATAGTCCCCTGCTCGAGAACTATGAGGAGTTCATACAGGAATTCAAATTCCTGTATGACTACCCCCACAGGCTCCAGGACGCAGAAACCCTGATCACGACCTTAAGACAGGGGAAAGGACCCCTGTTGGACTATGTTACTAGATTCCAGCAGGTAGCGGTCGAGCTGAAGTGGCCAGATAATGTGCTCCGGGTCATGTTCCGTCGGGGGTTAAACGACGAGTTGAAGGACCAGTTAGCCCTCACCAGCCCACCGGAGACCTGGGGGAAATTGGTTACCTTAGTGCTACAGATTGAGGAACGACTCAACGAGCGGCGCCGGGAACGCCGATCAGAGGCCCCGCGGGGGTCGTTACCCCGAGTGCCGTTGGGAGGAGCACTACGCAGCGATGCCCCCCGGAAGGAGGAATCGGAGCCCATGCAAGTAGGCGCTTCACGGGGCCCATTGACGAGTGAAGAGAGAGAGAGGAGGCGGATATCCCGGCTATGTTATTATTGTGGGGGAGCTACACACTTCGCTCGTAATTGTCCGGCCCTCCCTTCTAACCGACGCGACCAGGGAAATGCGACCGCTCGGGATGTATAGGGGGCATCCTGAGCTCCGACCCTGCGCCCCTAGACAGCGTGAGTCGTTCGCCCGGTGGCCGGGATGCACGACGACCGCATCTGCGGATCCCTGTGATGCTAGGGATTAGCCCCAGTCGAACCTTGATAGCTTGGGCGCTTATTGATTCCGGGGCGTCAGGGAATTTCATTGACGAAAGGTACCTGCGGCAACACCAGGTTCCACAACAACCCCGGGTCCCCACCGAAGCGATTCATTCCATAGACGGCTCTCCCCTGATATCCGGACCAATCACGCTGCAAACAACGCCCCTACCCGTGATGGTGCAGGGGATTACCAAGCCCGTGCAGTTGGACGTTGTCTGTACGCCAATTTTCCCCATCGTACTAGGACTGCCGTGGTTACACCAATGGAACCCCACTATAAATTGGCAAACCCTAGAGTGGCGGGTGTTCGGTGCGAGCGAGGAGCCGCCAGCTGTACCAAGGGGACCACGACAACTAGGGGCCACCATCAAGGAAATCGGGACTCCGGAGCTCCCTTCCAGATATAAGGAATATGCTGACGTATTCGACGAGCAAGAAGCGGCTATGCTGCCACCTCATAGACCGTACGATTGTCCGATCGACCTTTTCCCTGACACCCAACCTTCTTATGGTCGCATCTATGCCCTATCGAGGCCGGAACTACAGTCCCTGAAACAATACATCGATGATAACCTGCAAAAGGGCTTTATTCGCCCCTCCATCTCCCCGGCAGGGGCGCCGCTTTTCTTTGTTCCCAAAAAAGATGGAGGGTTGCGACCTTGTATAGACTATCGGGAACTGAATGCCATCACGGTGAAGAACCGCTACCCGCTCCCACTTATTCCAGAGTTGTTAAATCGCTTGCAGGGGGCGCGACTCTTCACCAAGCTAGACCTGCGAGGGGCTTATAATCTAGTACGCATTCGGGCCGGGGACGAATGGAAAACCGCCTTCCGAACCCGATATGGGCACTTCGAGTACCGGGTAATGCCCTTTGGCCTTGCCAACGCCCCAGCCACGTTCCAGCATTTCATTAATGATGTTTTACGAGAAGTCCTGGACGTTTACGTGATTGCCTACCTTGATGACATTCTGATCTATTCCGCCTCCGAAGTAGAACATGTGGTCCATGTCCAAACCGTGCTGGCAAAACTTCGATCGCATCGGCTCTTCTGCAAGCTATCCAAGTGTGCCTTCCACACCACAACGATAGCCTTCTTGGGATTCATTATTTCCCCCGAAGGATTAAAAATGGAAGAGAGTAAGGTGGAAGCGATTTTAACCTGGATACCCCCCACATCAGTGAAAGCCCTACAACGTTTCTTGGGGACAATAAATTACTATCGCCAGTACATTCCCCAGTACGCTGCCACGACGGAGCCCCTAACGAAACTTCTACGAAAAGGGGTACCCTATCACTGGACGGACCTGCACCAACAAGCCTTTTTAGCCTTGAAAACCGCATTCACCCGGGCCCCGCTGCTCCAGTTCCCTGACTTTGACAAGGCGTTTACTGTTGAGACGGACGCATCGGATAGTGCCCTGGGGGCCGTCCTCCTGCAAGAGGACAAACAGACGAAGACCCTTCTCCCCTGTGCCTACTATTCTCGGCAACTAACGAGCGCCGAAACCAATTACACCATCCTTGATCGAGAACTACTTGCTATTAAAGCTGCATTCACAACCTGGCGACATTATCTGGAAGGGGCCCGGTACCCCGTGACGGTCATTACAGACCACCGCAATCTAGTATACCTCCAGTCAGTGAAGATCGCCAACGCGCGCCATGGGCGCTGGGCCCTCTTCTTCTCCCGGTTTACCTTCCAGATTCAGTATCGACCCGGAAAACAAAACGTGCTAGCCGACGCGCTCTCCAGATCTTTAGAGGAGACGACCCGGATCAGTAACCAGGGGGAACCCGTCCTACAACCTTGCGTGGGGGTAGCAACCAGCCTCTCTCCCGCGCAACTACAACAACTATCACCCGCAGACCACCAGCTGATCCAAACCGAGGAAATTCTAGCGTGTCCCGGGGGATATCTCCATCAAGGCAAAATTGTGATCCCCCAAAAGGCTCGGAAACACGCTCTATGGAGTCATCATGATGCCCCATTGGCAGGACACCCTGGAATCAAACGGACATATGAGCTCCTCCAGCGGCACTGCTGGTGGCCGTCAATGAGAGCAGATACCGCACGCTATGTTCAGGCCTGCGTAATCTGCGCCAAAACTAAAATCCCACGAAGGAAACCCATTGGGTTATTACATTTGGCACCAATGCCACAAGGACCTTGGCAACGTATTGGGATAGACTTTATTGTGGATCTTCCCCCGTCCCAACAGCACACAACCATTTTTGTCGTCATTGACCACTTCACGAAGTTGGCACACTTTGCCGCTTGCCCCGGCCTCCCGACCGCGCAGCAAACCGCGTTCCTACTATTGCAAAACGTGGTCCGCCTCCATGGGATTCCCCTTGACATTGTCTCGGACCGGGGCACGCAGTTTACCTCCCGTCTGTGGAAACACCTCCTGCAAACGTTACAAGTTCGCCTCAATTTAACTACCGCCTATCACCCGCAGGCGAATGGACAGGTGGAACGAACAAACCAAACCTTGGAGCAATACCTGCGGTGCTATGTCGACCATCTGCAAGATAATTGGTACGAGTTATTGCCACTTGCGGAGTTTGTCTATAATAACACCTTAAGTGCCTCCTTAGGGTCCTCCCCCTTTTTTATTACATATGGGTTCCATCCCCGCCTCTGTGTGCCCAGGGTGGGCCTCTCCCCTGTACCAGCTGCAGGGGCCTTAGTCACCCGAATTCACGAGGCACAGGAAGCAGCACGACAATTCTTACTAAAAGCCCGGCAACGCTATAAATATTACGCCGACTTACGTCGCCAACAAGCGCCCCAATTTCAAGTAGGTGATCGCGTGTGGGTCGACCGAAGGCATTACCCATCTACCAGGCCGTCACCAAAACTGGACTATCGGTTTATGGGCCCCTTTCCCATTAGTGGGAAGGTAAACGACGTGGCCTATACAGTGACCTTACCCGCCCACTACCGCATTCATCCTACGTTCCACGTTTCCCTTTTGAAACCTGCAGGCGACCAACCAAACCCTCCTCCACCGGACCCGATTCCCGTCCACGGGATAGAAGAACCGGAGTATGAGGTACAAGAAGTTCTCGATGCGCGACGCAGTCATGGCCGCCTGCAGTACCTAATTAAATGGAAAGGGTACGATGCATCGGAGAATTCTTGGGAACCCGCGACCAACGTACATGCCCCACGGCTCCTCCGGCGCTTTCATTACCGGTACCCCCACAAACCCGCACCGGACCACTGGCACCTGCGTAGAGGGGGGGGTACTGTCAGGCCCCCTGGCCTGCGGAGGTGGGGAAATAGAGGGTACCCTAGGAGATGCCCCGGACATCGGGGAACCCCCGACTTGCCTGGAGCCCCGCCGCCGCGGCCTGCGGGCGAAGCAGCTCTGACCCCAGCAACGCGGCGTCTAGCCACGCCCCCCAGCGTGCCACAACAACACGCTGGGGAGATCTCGGGACTGGACACGCCCCCGGTAAAGACGCCGCCCCTGGCCACGCCCACCAGCGTGCTACGACCCCACGCTGGGGATACTGCAGGGCCAGATCGTCCCTCGGCGATGACGCCTCCCCTAGCCACGCCCCCGGGACCCGCCCGGCGGCGCTCAGAGCGGCTACAGCTGAAGTCCCGGGCGCAGCCTTTATAAGGAGGAGGCAGACAGGGCTGCAGCGCCGGTGAACAGAGCCTTGCCCTGCGAGACTGGCCCCTTGCTGATTGTGCGACTGCAACTTGAAACCCTAGACCAAGAGTGCTTGCGAGTGACTGACGGAGTGCGTGTGAGTGTGAACGTGAGAGTGCCTGTGAGTAATTGTTCTCCCCTGATTATAGCACGTGGTGCCCTGGGCCCTTGCGAACGTCTCTCCCCTGTCCTTCCTTCCCCCGCCTGGGAGTGCTACACCGGGCCCTGCCTCACCCTACCTGTTCACCCCAGTATTGGTCCTAGTCCCTGTGTGTATAGTATTGTGTCCTGTGACCTTCCCCGGTTGGGAAGTGGCTTGGCCTGCACCCCAATGATGATATCGGTGGGGAGTGGCTAAGCCCTCCAGACCACCACCACAAGAACCTGAGGGGTCCTTTTTCAGGCCTTGCCATTCCCCCCGGGACCCGCCGATTGGTGGACGAAGCGAGGCACTAGTGGCAGTGGTCTGTGTGATTCCCACCCCCTCTCCGTGGGGTTCCCTTCCTACACCCCCGAGCCCCACACCAAGTTTCTCATTGTTTCTAAATGCGGCTGATGAGAAGATTTAATGGGGTAGTGAGTTATTATTTAGTCTCTCTACCTTTTGAGGGCTTGCTTTAAAATTATCCTGACTCCAAAAATTTGAGGGATTTCAACATAATCCACAAATAATAAAATTGTCCCATCACAAAGTAACATACAGTAGAACTGAAGAGCTAAAATACCAGAACTGAAACTAGCCTGAAGATGAGAAGGAAATCTATACAAGATGTTTTCCAACACAGCAAGATCCGAGGCTTATGTTTTTGGACCCTGAAATGGATGCTCCTAAATGGTGACAGGACCAGGTCCACAGGTGGGCTGGGTGAGTTTTGCTAATTTTGCTTTTAAGACTATGCACTTGTGTAAAATACAGGCCCAGAACTAGGACATTGGCAGAATGCACAACAAGGTGGGTAGTTTCTTCAGACTAAAAAACTGAGAAAAAATTTGGAACGTATTGATGGGGGGGGAACAACGTACAGCAGAAAAGCTCAGATCAGCATTACATCCAAAACATTTAAGAGAGTGGGGCAATTATTTGAAGAAGGCAAGGTGGTCTCTAGAGAAAGATTAGAGCAACTAACGCAGGAAAAGACTGACCCCTGTCAGTTCGCTCAGCTAAGAAATGCCCTCACGTGACAGGGAGCAGTGGAGGAGTATGGTAGGGCACCGTTTAATATTGAGAGAGTTTTGTTCGAAAGGAATAATAATAGAGGTAGACTAGGGCGAACATACAGAACCCTAAAGGAACTGTGGTACAAAAAGAACTATGGATTTATAAGGGCCTGGGAAAAAGAGTTGGAAAAGAAATTTACTGAGCAACAAGAGAAAGATATAATAATGCATTATAACAGTTGTGCGACTTCTCTAGAAGCTAGGGAAACCCAAGTTAAACTGACCCTGAGATACTATCTCACACCAAATCAATTCAAGCATAACTAAATGTTTGGGGAAAGTTTGGGGAAATGTTGATGGGGATGCGGGGAAGAGGGCACCCCATTACATTGCTGGTGTGTGTGTGAAAGGGTCCAGGATCTTGTGGACAGTATGGGTATACGTGGAAGCTATGGCAGGGTTTATAATCCCATTCCGCCCTGAAACTGCGCTATTGGGGGTGTACCCCAACCGTGTGGTGGTCAACAAAATGAAGCCCCAGTGTGTAATGTTCTGTTTAGCAGCAATTAATGTTATCGTGAGAAATTGGAAAACTGATAAAAACATCAAAGAGGGAGAATGGTTAAATAGACTATGGTTTATCTTTTCAATGGAGAGACTGCTTGCCAAATTGCATGACAAGATAGACAAATTGCATAGCAGATGATGACAATGTCTACAGCAGATGCAGGACAAGCCTCTTACGGATAATGAAAGAGCATACATGTTTGACTTGTACATCTGAACAGAAAAATGTGTCTGCCCGGGTGAGGAATAAGGAAAGAATAGAATAAAACTATGGAGATGACCTGATAGGTTCGAGTAGTACTCTGGCCGACTAGCAGCTGAGTAAAGTTTACCCTAGCGATTGACTAGGAAAGTTAAATAAAAGAAAAGACCCATTAAGCAAATCAATACATACACAAGTTTGTAAGATAGAATTTGTCTTGTAAATGCATCATATGGAAAGGATGCGATGGATTATTATTGTTTTATATTAAGAAAATCAATTAAAATATATTTAAAATATATATTTATTGGTGGGGGGGGCAGTAATCCCTCATATCTGTAAGTAATCCCACTTACCTGCAGGACCGCCTCATGCCCCGGGTCATGCAGCGGTCCTTGCGGTCGGCCGGGGGCATCCGACTCGAGGTCCCTCAGGTTTCCCAGATGGCGACGTTGGGGAGGGCGTTCTCGATGGCCACACCTAGGCTGTGGAATTCCCTCCTGACAGAGAACCGCTTGTTCCCTGATCTCTCCTCTTTCCAAAGACAGTGTAAGACCTGGCTGTTCCACCAGACCTTTGGGGAGGGAGATGGGGAGGGAGGTTGGGGAGGGGTTTTGGCCCGCTTTTTAGTAAATTTGATGTTTTAAATTTTTAGCTGTAATTTTAATTGTTGATTTTGTTGTGATTTGTTGAAACGTTGTGAGCCGCCCCAAGCTGCTGTTGAGCAGTAAGGTGCAGGGTGGCGTGTCCCAAAATAAATAAATAAATAAATAAATACATTTTAAAAATAAAATATTCTTAACTACAGGTCTGGTGAAACAGGACAGCCCTTGGGGAAGAAATGCTTGACTGTATGGTGCTTTGGATCAGGATCCTGAAAAAATTCATGGGGGCCAGCCCCACAGTTATAGACTCCATGTGCAGATATGCACAGTAAAATAATTCAATTCACTTCCACAAGGTCATATTGCAAATATCACAAAATTTGCACATATGCAAATCACCAAGTTCAGTGTACCTAGATGTACTGTGAGCGGTGGTTTGTGCCTTTGCATGAGTAAAAAATAAATAAATCTGGGTTTACTAATCCATCCTAAAAAGGTTTATTTGTTCCTCCTGTTGCTAGTGTGCAGACCACATTGAACCTAAATGCCCTTTGTCTGCCAATAATGGTGGCTATTAGGGTCATTTGTTGTGCCCCCGAAAGGGAATAAGGCTGCCACAGCTCAAAAGCCGCAGTCAGTGGCAGGAATGCACTGCCCCAGTTTGGGTTGCCCAGCAACCTTCCTTCCCAACACAAAAAAACTGGTCACGAAGTAGGGTCGCTCTCTCCCTTCTAGGAGGGGCACAGCGCGATCCTGGCCAATTCTCGCCAAGATCGCAATGCAGCAGCAGTCTTCCAGCCCAGCTCTAGGCCCAAAGGCCTGGATGGAACCATGCCAGCAGCTGCGAACCCCCAAGAGCACAGGGGCCATGGTAGCGGCCCACCCAGGTAGGGGCCCAGTGACCCGATGACTTTCCTGCCAGCGGCAGGGACTCTCTCCCCATCGGGATCTGCTTTCCCCCACCCTGTTTTTTTACAAGTGGTGGGAGGGGGACATCTGAGCTCGGTGGCTTCCCCGTGATGGGGAAGCTGAGGAAGAAGGGCCCCAAGGGGAAGCCCCGGGGCCCTTTTGGGCCTGTCCACGTGAGCTGAAATTGTGGAAAGGGTGCAGTGAAATGTGTTAGCATCAGCTACTGCTGACCCTCCGAGTATCTGCAATTGGGCGCCCGCTTGATATGATCATGATTCATCAAGGCAAGAATGACATCCCATGATACAAAGGTGTTAGGATGATTGTAAATATCAAGAGTGACCTGCTTGAGGTTGAGAAGCTCTTCCAGGCAGCATTAATTGTCTGGACCAGTCTAGTTGCCCGGATTGAATGGGATAAAGCACAGTTCCCCCAGGAAGGTAGACAGAACGAGGTGAAACATTAACAGGGATGTCGGGAAGTGGGTCACCCACAGAGGGGACCAGAGGGTAATCCACTGGGGGTATCACACGGAAAACTCGGGCTCTACTGCTCCAATGGGGTACATCTATGCCTCGAAGGTGTGGACTGTTATTTAGCCACCTTGAAAGCTAAGTTATCAAATTTACTGAGTTAACCATTAGGCAAGGATGGGGGTCAGGCCTGTCCAGTGAACTCTGGTGTCTCCTTAGTGGCAGGGGCCCAGTACTGTTTTTGCTGTTAAATAGAGAATAAGTAGATTCAGAGTCATCTCCTTAAGAGATGGGGAGGCAACACCTGGTGCAGAAGCAGGGCACGGCCAGTGCTAGGGTCACATCCCTGGAAGGGGTGATTTGTAAGGGAAGGTAGGGACAGGCATTGTCCCCAGCTTTCTGGCACCTGACTTCTTATTCCAGTCTGCTAGGACGATGGGTACTTTCAGACGTTACGGGCGGCCGGTTCACCACAGCGAACCACGAGGGGGGGCNATAGCAACGAGACAGCAGGGTCTGGGTCAGCTGAAAAAGAGAGGTACAGCTGAGTATCATCAGCATATTGGTGGCATCGCACCCCGAACCCTCTCACGATCTCCCCCAAGGGCTGCATATACACGTTAAATAATAATGGAGACAGAATGGAACTCTGCGGAATGCCACAGGACCAGGCGGGGGGAGCAAGATGTCTCAGCCCCCAGCACCACCCGCTGGCTTCTCCCCGAGAGGAAAGAGCGGAACCACTCAAGAACAGTCCCATCCAGACCCCCAGGTCTCACAGCCATCTCAATAGCAGCCCATGGTCCACGGTATCAAAAGCGGCCGCGATATCTAGCAGGATAAGGAATGTAAAACATCCTGCATCCATCTCCCGGCGGTGATCATTCACCAAGGCCACCAATGCTGTCTCTGTGCCATAGCCGGGATGTAACACAAATTGAAAAGGGTCTAGGAAACCAATGCCGTCTAGATGTGCCGGGAGCTGGATCACCACCGCCCGCTCAATAACCTTCCCTAAAAGGAGAAGGTTAGATAAATAATAGCAAAATCAATAATGATAATGAAAGTTGTTATTGGTTTAGTTATTGCTTGGCAGGTGGTTTTTGGATGGAAATGTGGAGAGGGAAGGAGAGAGAAGACATCTCAGAGCCAGAAACAGTGTTGAACTTTTGAACTGGGCCTGTGATGTGAGGGGAAGGACCCGATGAATGTAATCGCTGGCCAATGAGCAGCGCAAGCAGGTCCCAGGCAGTTGAATGGCACCCTGTGATTGCTCAATTCCTCCTGCCTCCCAGAACCAATCATGGGGGCTCTGGGGAGGGCACTGCAACCCTTTATGTTGCAGGCCTGGGCTGTTTGACTTTTGTTCTGTGTTAGGTTTTGCTGTGTCTAGTTGTGTATACAGAACTCTGGTGCTTGCACTAAAAATCTTGCCCAGCCCTCAGTGTTATACCTTATGTTTCCTTGTACCCTTTATTTTACCTTTTCCCTTCCCCTGTCTGTCTCCCCCTGTACATATAGATAGATAGATAGATAGATAGATAGATAGATAGATATAGGTTTAGGTATATAGATTAAACGGACAGACAAGGCTTCTTTATTACATATATTTGCATTATAGGATAGGAATAGGGTAGGGAGATACTTAGAACACAGAGCAGATACAAGTTTATTGATATAGATACTTAGATAGAAATACATTCCATATAATATAGGTTATTAGTTGTAGGTTAGACATACATATTAGTAATGTTTCATATTGTCATTGTGCACTTATTACTACTGCATTATAATGAGAAAGGGAGGAAGGAGTTCAACTTCTGAGAAGTCTGGGGCAGGTGTCTGCTGGCACTTCTGCCATTGGTGACAGCCCACAACAGAAATTATACCAACAACAAAATCTTTGTTGTCGCTCAAAATTGATACCAATAACACCGATAACGAAAACAAAATTTTGTTAACAACAACAACAAAAACAAAACAGTTTTTAATAACAAAAGACAAAAATGAAAACAAAAAACAACATTGGTCCATGATGCACACCGCTAAAAGGAACAAAATAACTCAGCTACTCAAGTACCATAAAGTAGGCGATACTAAATCTGTTAGATTGACAGTAACATATGGTCATATCAACCAGAACTGATCCATAGCACAGAGTCGGTATCCAAGTGTCAGGCCCCCTGGCCTGCGGAGGTGGGGAAATAGAGGGTACCCTAGGAGATGCCCCGGACATCGGGGAACCCCCGACTTGCCTGGAGCCCCGCCGCCGCGGCCTGCGGGCGAAGCAGCTCTGACCCCAGCAACGCGGCGTCTAGCCACGCCCCCCAGCGTGCCACAACAACACGCTGGGGAGATCTCGGGACTGGACACGCCCCCGGTAAAGACGCCGCCCCTGGCCACGCCCACCAGCGTGCTACGACCCCACGCTGGGGATACTGCAGGGCCAGATCGTCCCTCGGCGATGACGCCTCCCCTAGCCACGCCCCCGGGACCCGCCCGGCGGCGCTCAGAGCGGCTACAGCTGAAGTCCCGGGCGCAGCCTTTATAAGGAGGAGGCAGACAGGGCTGCAGCGCCGGTGAACAGAGCCTTGCCCTGCGAGACTGGCCCCTTGCTGATTGTGCGACTGC
>QEPC01008451.1:2913772-2931295 GCA_003113815.1 Sphenodon punctatus | reverse complement strand
TGATGAACATCTGGCGCACGCCGTTCAGACGTTCCGGGCCCTTTGGCCCCGCGGGGGGGTTGAGCGTGGTTCAGTGTGGTTCACCGTGATCTCGTAACGTCTGAAATCACCCATTGTCACCTTCGACCAAGATTTCATGCATCGGGCAGAAGGGGAAACATTATTTGAGAGGACTGGGGCTGGAGGCTACATCCATACCAGTCCCCAGGGAGCTATTGTTAAGCTGGCCTGTTCTTAGATAGGGTTGTACTGGACCCTACCTCCACCCCTCGCATTTGGTATGGGGGACAGGTAGTGGGTGGGAGGAGGGGTTATTACCTTTTGGTTTTTACTGGACCCTTTTAGTAGATTATTGTTATGATTCTTTTGTATTTATATTGTAGTTTTATTTATATTGTGCACCACCCCGGGCTGCTATTGGACAGGAAGGAGTAGTCTAGACATTTTTAAAAATAAAAAAATTAATACCCCTACCTGGCCTGATTTAATTGGAATAAAGAGTGCAGCCATTAAAACCCAACAGCTGGTCCTTGTCTCATTCTGAATGTGCCAACAATAAGGCTCCATGTAAACAAAGCAATTCACCTGTAAACTCCCAAATGCAGAGCTGAGGCTCAGTAAGAAAACAAATGGGATTTTTTTTAAAAATCACTTCTCTTGAGTAATACATCCTTTCTTTTTGTTTTGAGCAGTGTAATTTGGCACTATTTACTGCCAAAGCTGAACGTACACCCGTCAATGAAATTCTCAACACTTTGTAAAATTACTGGAGATCACTTGTCTCTCAATTTATCTATTTACTTATTCTGAGAAGTAGATGAAGCTCCTGTGTTTTTTGTTTTGTTTTTCTAGATGTGGATTATCACTCTTATGAACAAAGTAAAAATTAGGGATGGGCAAACGCAGTTCAGAAGTTCGGAGCATGATGGGCACAGGCTGTCTAGCCTCAGGGTTCAGTACTCCCCTTCACGGGACATAACCGTGATCGGGGACAGTGAGGAAGAACTTGACACTAGTGCCGCAGAGGAGATGTCTGTAGCTGAGGCGAAGGCTGAGCCTCCTCCCAGAGCTTTGTTGGCGGTACCACTACATTCTCTGCCTCCCAGCAGCGCTGCCAGCAGTGCATCACCCGGGAAGGGCCAGAAGGCAGGAGGGGGGAAAAAATGCTCTGTCTGGGAACATTTTAAGCTGGTGCGGGCAGATGATCCCAGAGAGGTGTAGTGCACTTTCTGCAATAAGCTAGTGAAATGTGGGCAGATGCTCGCCAACCTTGGGATAACTGCAATGGAGAGGCACCTGAAGTCATGCCACAGTGCTCTAATGCTCAGCGGGAAGTGAGGGGAAGTGGATGCCAGCAGGTTCCCGAATGCAGCAGCCAGTCACCCGCCTCCTTCAGCGGGCAAGTGTCCCGCACCAACTGCTGCTTCTTCTAGCAGCAGGAGAAGTATGGGGGAAGAACAGCAGCAGGAGCCTTGCCAGCAGCATCAGTCCACTATGGAGGAGCTGGGGTGGGGTCAGCTGCCAAGGCCATCGGGTGCTGGAGGGCGGCGTGGCTTCTTTCAAGAGAAAGCAAAGTGCCTGTTGGCCGAGATGATTGCATTGGATAAGCAGCCCTTCTCAATTTTAGAGGACAAAGGCTTCCAGCGGCTGATTGGATTCCTGGCCCCACAGCTTAAGCTGCCTTCTCACGCCACCCTGAGTCGGACTGTGGTGCCACAGCTCTACAGGGCTTTGAAGGAGCAGGTGAGGGAGCAGCTGGGGGGGGGCACTGTCCACTTCACCACCAACCTGTGATCCTCCAGGAACGCCCAGCACGCCTACCTGGCAGTGACTGCACACTGGTGGCAGGACTCAGAAGCAGTGTTTGGCAGTGGCAGTAGAGGTCCTGAAGCAGGGTATAGGTGGGCCTGCTTCAGGCACAAGTAATGGACAGCTCCCACACCTCAAGGAACCTCAAGGCAGCCCTGGCTGCCATGGTGAGGGAGTGGGTCACACCAGGCGCGGCCTTCACCAAGGGGTGTGTGGTCACAGACAACACAGCCAATATACTAAAGGCAGTCCGTGACAGGGGCTTCATAAGCATCCCTTGCGCCTCACACACCCTCCATCTTGTGGTCAAGGATTCTCTGGGCTTGGGGGATAAGGGGATTGGGCCAGGCACCCTTAGCTTCCTTGTCAACCGGTGGGGGAAGCTGGCTGGGTTCTTCAACTGGAGCGTAAAGGGCAGCAAGCTCCTCTGGGAGAAGCAGGCCAAGCAAGGGTCCCTGGTGCACCAGCTGGTCCAAGATGTCTCCACCAGGTGGAATTCCACCTTCCTGATGCTCGAGTGGCTTCTTGAGCAGAAAGCCTCCCTGCATCAGGTGGAACTGGAAACAGACATGGAGGCACCTCCAGGGTACAAAAGGGAGGAATGGGAGATTCTCGCTCATACGGTCTTCATCCTGAGACCGTTCCTGGACACAATGGAGACCGTGAGCAGCTCCACTGCCACCCTCAGCCAGGTGAGCCCGCGGGTTCATAGTCTCCACAGGAGCCTGGACGAGATTCTTGGGGGGCGGGCTTGTGGCCCTCCGGGCAGGAAGGTGTCCAATGAGGCACTTGACCTGGCACGGAAGCTGAAGGCGGGTCTGAGGGTGCACTTTGATGAGCTCCTGTGCTGGGAGGAATATGTCCTTGCAACCATGCTGGACCCCAGGATCAAGGGCAGCATGGCACGTGAGACAGCAGTCTATGGCCTCCGGAAGGGTGCGCTGGTGCCAGGCATTGGGAGGGAGGGACAGCACCTCAGCAGCACAGGAGCAATAGCTCTAGCAGCAGCAGCAGGACCCCTATTGCCAGCAGCTCCTCCTGTGTGCAGGCCACTCTGGAGAGCATGAGGCCAATAACAAAAGGACAAGCAGCATGGCTGAGGGCAGTGGGGCAGGTGGTGCCCACCCAGAGCTACCAGAGGGAGTATGATGGTGCCTCATCAACAGTGGAGACCTACCTGGAGGAGGAGCCAAGCGTTGATCCTAGCAGCGATCCCTTAGCATACTGGGCCGACAAGGCTAACATTTGGCCGGCCCTATTGAAAGTGGCCAAGGGTATCCTGTCCTATCCACCAACCAGTGTTCCTTGTGAGAGGGTGTTCTCTGTGGTGGGGGACATTTGCTCCCCGCACTTCCTGAGACTGGGGGCCAAGTTGGTGAAGCAGTTGCTCTTCTTGAAGGTNCAGCAGCACAGGAGCAATAGCTCTAGCAGCAGCAGCAGGACCCCTATTGCCAGCAGCTGTTCTCTGTGGTGGGGGACATTTGCTCCCCGCACTTCCTGAGACTGGGGGCCAAGTTGGTGAAGCAGTTGCTCTTCTTGAAGGTCAAGCTTCCGCTTCTGGGATTCCCCAAGCTGCCCTTGGACAAGGAGTGATGGTACCATGGCACACGCCATCCCATGCCAGGGGCAGTCTTGGGACAGGGCTCCTCCTCCTCCTCCTCAATCTGAGCTAGGGTACTGCTCCTGTGCTGCTGAGGTGCTGTCCCTCCCTCCCAATGCCTGGCACCGCCCGTTCCCCCCCCCCTCATACTAAATGGCCTCAGCCACCTTATCTGACTGACCTCATGATGAAGGGTGTCATTGGGAAACAGACTGTAAGCCTGTCAGCCGGCCTATGATTACACGATCTCAGCCTGCCTATGTGACACTGACTGGCTCTCTCTCTTTCGTGCTGCACAGTCTTTGCTAGCCTATCTGAGTACCCTGCTGCCAATTTCCCAGCCTGCCTGCCCTACTGCCTCTCATGCTATGCTTCCTGTCTGCCCACCCAGCTTGCCACCAAGCTCAAAGCATGCTTCAGTCAGCCTTCCTGTCTTCCATGCCAAGCTGCCTGTCTGCCCACCCAGGTTGCCTAGCTCAAAGCCTGCCCAATCCCACCTACCTTACTGCCTCTCATGCCACACTGCCTGCCTGCCCGCCCGCCCGCCTGCCCAGGTTGCAAAGCTCGAACCCTGCCTCAGTCTACCTGACTGCTGCTCATGCCATGCCACCTGCCTGCCTGTCCTGTCAACCAATGTCTGCTGCTGCTGCCAATGGCCCCCAGGCCTATATGCTGTCTGTGCCAAGGGTTCTGAAACCTGGCAACCCACTGTCTGCTTCTGCCAATGGTCCCCAGGCCTATATGCCATCTGTGCCAAGGGTTCTGTGCCCTGGCAAACAATGTCCGGTGATGCTAGTGCCAATGGCCCCCAGGCCTATATGTCATCTGCACCAGGGATTTTGTACCTTGGCCACCAACGTCTGGTGATGCTAGTGCCAATGACCCCCAGGGCTATATGCCGTCTGTGCCAAGGGTTTGGTACCCTGGCCACCAGTGTCTGGTGATGCTAGTGCCAATGGTCCCCAGACCAGGCCTATATGTTGTCTGTGCCATGGCAACAAGAAACAGCCACTCCAGACCCAGGACCTGCCATCAGGGTTCTGGGGCCAACGTTACAGGCAGGGAGGGCTGTGTCCAATATCTAGAAGCTGCCACTCTAGCCCCAGCCCAGGACCCACCCTCCGGGTTCTTGTGCCCTGTCATTCTGCTCATGGGGTGCTATCAGTCCAACTTTTCTTTATGCAACCTGCTGTTCATGGAGAGAGAGAGAGAGAGAGAGAGAGAGAGAGAGAAATTCTCCCCACTGCTCTAAGGAGATACAGCATGATCCCACCCATGCTGTCACATGCACTATATGGCCAGAGCGAGAGAGAGAGAGAGGCTCCCTGCTAGAACGAGAAAGATGGGGGATGGAGGGGGGGAGGTAAGTGTATCCAGCTAACGAGATGGAATATATTAGTATAACACAACGTAGTATATCTGCCTGCCTGCCTGTGTGCGTTCCTGTACCTGCTGCTACCACCTATCACTTGATTGATAGAAGTGTGCCCAACCATGCACTAATTCTAGCAACATAATTATTATTAAACTCAAATAGGCTGTCATTCCATTGTACCTGAATCAATCATGCCCGCCCATCCCAGGAACCATCAATGAGATTCTGGGACCATCATTCCAGTCACTGGGGGCTAAATTCCATTCCAGTGCATCCAGAAGCCCAGTGTCTGCATGCCAGCCTCCCCCACCCCAACAGCCTACTCCTCCACACCCACCCACAGATGCCAGCTGAAGCTGTGGAAATAAAAGCCCCTCTGACCAACAGCTCCCACTGCCTGCTGCCCGCTGCCAAGGAGCCTGTCTCTCTGGCACACCCACACAGACACAAGCCCTACCTCTCCTGGGGGGGCTGTCTGCAAGTTGAGACCCTGCTGCTGCCTGGCACATCTTTGAGTTAATACCTTAACTACGCTACATGTGGAGCCAGCCAGATGCTGCTGGTAGGGATCGACAAGCTGTATGTGATTCTGCCACCTGCCAGTCAGAACTTCAGCACATAGGGATAAAAGACTGGACAGGCTGAAGGAAGCTCATAACAACAAATATAACAACTTTTATTAAAACTATTTAAACAAACAAAACAACAACAACATCATAAAACCAAAACAAAACACTGAAAGGAAACTTAAGGGGTACTACTATTAGTCTTTGAGCCTGTCCCCTGGAACTTGGTGGAAAGGCAAAAGGTGGTGGGGTGCAGCACAGGACTGAGCAACAGCCACCTTGTGCTCTGCCATTTCGTAGCCATGGGCCAAGGCGAACTCCACGGCCCCTTCCACATCTGCCTTCCACCTGGAGACCACCTGGTGGTAGAGTTCCAGCCTCTCCATCTCAGTGGAGACGTACTGGTAGTACGCCTCCACCTGTTTCTTCTCCACCTCAAGAACCTGGAACTTTTCCACCAGGCAGTTTTCCACGGTGCGTACACCCATCATCATCTGGCGGGCAGGCCTCTCCACTTCAGCCCAAAAGGCCTTTGCCGCTGCAGACTCCCAGGGCCCAGGGGACTCCACATCAGGGCTGGAGGAGGGGAAGGGCTTTGATGGCGTCACTTTTGGGTTGCCTTCCCCCTCTTCTTCTGGCGCCGATGCTCCAGTTCCACAGTCATGCCAGAATCCTCCTGCCGCCTCACCATCTGGCCATGGTGCCTTTCAATATGGGCGATTAGCCCCAATTTGGTCCCCTCTCTCTGCCTCCTGAATCTTTTCTTGCAGATCTAAAGAGCATAAAAAGATAGGAACATAAGAAGTGCCATACTGTGCCAGACCAATGGTCTGTGTTAAGCCCTGCCTGCATTCTGTCTCCCACAAGTGTGTGGGTGGCCAATCTCTCTCTGTAGGGTACTTCTGTTCTTAACAGGTCATAGAGGGCAATGCATATTGCATACCTTGTTGTTCCAGCCCCTGTGCCTTACCTTGCAGATGACAAATCCGTTCTCCTTATCATACCACCTCCAGACAATGAACCTTGTCCGCCCACTGTCTGTGGGTGGCACTGGTGACCTCCGCCTCATTTTCATGGATGATGTGGCACCAGCACCGGCATCCGATACCTCTCTGAAATAGGAACACATAAACAGCACCTAAGTAATATCATGCATTTATGATGATGCATCTAGTCCTCCCTCCTTGGGGTGCTAGGGATGGCAACGGGAGATGGTGACCCTGACTGGCACATGCAAATCCTGCCCTCTTTGGGGTGTTAGGGATGGCAACTAGAAAGACCCTGGCTGGGACGTGCAAATCCTGCCCTCCTTGGGGTGCTAGGGGATGCTAGGGATGGCAAATGGAAAGACCCTGGCCAGCATGTGCAAATCCTGCCCTTCTTTGGGTGCTAGGAATGGCAATGGAGAGACCCTGGCTGGCACATGCAAATCCTGACCCTCCTTGGGGTGCTGCTAGGGAGGGAAAGCAATGGAGAGACCCTGGCTGGCATGTGAAAATCCTGCCATCCCTGGGGCACTAGGGATGACAACTTGTAAGACCCTGGCTGGCACATGCACATCCTGACCTTATTTGGGGGTGCTAGGTAGGGATGGCAACTAGAGAGTGGAGCCCCTTGCTAGGGATGGCTGACAGGCACACGTTTGGGTGAGGGTGCTGCTCGTACTTGTGCCTGACTGCTGGAAGAGCCCCACACACTACAGTACCCCCTCTCTCTGTTTCAGACATCTGCTGCTACCCGCTGATGCCCACTGTTTGTGCCTGACTGATGCCCACCACCCACCTGCATGCCAGTGAGCTCGCTCTAACGGATAGAGCCTTTCTTGTCCTCAAAGAAAAAAAAAGTTTACAAACCTGGAAACACCTCCTGTGCCCACCAGTTGCTCCTCATCAGGGAAGCCGACCACCACCACCAAAGATCTAGGGGTTGGGGCAGCGACCTCTTCGTCCTCCTCCACCAGCTCCAGGAGCATCACGTTGGCCCCCAGGCATTTAATTAAGACAACAGTCTTCTTCATTTATTTTTTTAAACAGCCACTCACTCCAACACACAGACCAACAACAGTCACCCAACAACACTCACCAACCAGTCAAAACAACACAGCCAAACCAAGCACAAACAGCCAAAACACATGAACCGAACAGCCAGCCAGTCAACACACACTCTCTCACCACACAGCTCCGCACACACTCGAATTTCCAGTTTCCGACACAATCATGGGATCTCACGATACCTTTTTCCGAACACCCGAACCGGACATGCCTGAACCGAACAGCCAAAATGGAACTTGGCGACCGACCCAAATGCCTGAACCAAACTGGACTGAACCAAACGCACGAACCGTGATCTTTTTGCACATCGCTAGTAAAAAGTAAACTGCAGTTGTATTTATCTGCTGCATGCTTCACAGGCTTGCCTTAATGAGCAATACAGCAAAGCAAGGGCAGACATTTGTGTAAAAAGATAAAAATAGAATACTGAAGCACATTAATTATTTCCTGTATGATGTACGTTAGGAGTAGGGATTTGGTTTCTTGAGAATACAGAACATTTCACTATGAAAGCAATATTAGCCACTGGGTTCATATTAAGACATATCTCTTCCTGCCCATGATGCTCTGCCTTCCCACCATGCCTCTCTTCTGCATTCTATTTCCTGTGAGAGAAGTGGTAATTCCTATTTCAGTATAATAGGAATTACCAAAGTCTGTATTCACACAGCCCTCTTAGGATGTGCTAAGGCATTCACACACAATGGCCAAAATCCCAAACCCCTCAGCTTGGGATCTGAATGAGTCCCACATGGATTCCACGTGGCACAACGCATTCCCAATGGACATACGCACAGGTTGCGCTCATGTGCGTGGGATCTGCGGGGAATGGGATAGGCCACACCGAGACCTTCCCTCTCACTTTTATTTTCCATCGTGAGAAAAGTTTAGGTCCCAGAATACAGTGAGTGTAAAATGCAAAAAAAAAGACCAAAACCAACTGAACTTGGAAACCAAAGTTTTACATTCATGCTTATTCCTTTACATGCATTTCTCATGACATGTGAAAGGATTCATCCTAATCGTAGCAGAAAAGCAAGGTAATGGAACTCTGAAGAGGGAGCTAACCAACAAAAGAGTAGCTGGAGATTTCCACATTGTGGGATGAAGTCCCTGATAGTGCTAACTCAAAATCTGCCATTCCCAAATTGAAAGAAAATCCTATTATGCTGAAAATGTCCCCAATTGTTCGTTATTCCATTGCTTTCAGGATTGCAGGTGGTACATTTTGGCCATTTTTCACAAAGTCTGTAATCTTTTGTAACTTTGCTTTAGTTTCTGTGACTCTTCAATATGTTCTGCGAATTTTTGGTATTTTCATGTTGTGGTGTTTTCACTTTCCCGACCCCATGCCTTTTTTATTTCCAAGTCTTCTTTACCTAATCCAGGGTAAGTGACCAAGAGATAAAGGCTGTCCTGTTGCAGGTGCTATGTCTGGTCTGTCTGTATTGTACCGGCCTCCTTCACTCTCCTTTGTACCAAATGTGCCAGCACATATCAAAAGAACCTACTGAAGGACATTCCCAAACAGGGAAAAAATGAACATGGCAAAAACATGGTAAGTTTCCGGATCACAGGAAGAGGTGGTATGACTCTGGGTAGTTTCAGACATTAAGAAAACACCTTTCACCACAGCAGATCACAGTGGATCCCCTGTGGTGGCGGTGTTCCTATGAACGTCTGTTTGACCCCCCGCCAGATGTTCACTACAGTGAATCTCTGGCGGGGGGTCAAAACTAACCATGACCAGGAAAGGGGCAAAATTAATGTCCGTTACCTTGCTGAACCATGGCCTCACTGGCTGCTATGCCCGCTCATCACCCCGTGGGCAGGTGGCCAATGGAGTGTGGGGGAACGGGGCCATGCGGCCACATGTCACTCATCCCCACCCCCTCCCCAATTCCCCACAGTGATGGAGCCGGCATACCCGAAGGATGGACGGCTTCATCATGGATCGGGATCAGAGAGTGATCCTGGTTCGGGGTTCAGCGTGGCGGACCTCCGGGCCCATCACGTTTGAAAATACCCAGTAACTGCATTTGCTGCAAATCATCATTTGAGCTCTAATGGCCACTGCAACAGGTGGGGGAATGCAAGCCATTGGGAACCCCAGGCATTCCTAAACAACAAGTGTATTGGTTCTACCCACTCAGGCAGTTGGAGATTCATCCTAGGAGGAGGGGGAAGAATCCTCCCTCCCCCCAGCCACGCTTGTATTTATCAATTGTCCCGTCCCCCCCCCAAAAAAAAAAATCCACTGCTTTTCTAGGAGAAAATAAACTTAATTGTGGCAGTATGGATGGTAGGGGTGAGATATCTTGCAAAAACCCGGTTACCGGTTTTCAAACCGGTTTACCGGTACCGGATTTATTCCATTGATTTCAATGGGAAACTGTCCCTGTTGAAATCAATGGGGGAAAAAACCAATACCTCTCCCCTCCCCCTTCCAGGCTGTGTGGGTGGAAGGGGGGGCACCACCCACCCCTGTCTCTTATACACATCTAGATGTGTATAAGAGGCGGGGGTGGCAGAGATGGTGGCGGCAGCACGGTGGTCCGGTGGCTTCAGTGCTGGCTGGTTGCTTCAGCGCTTTCTAGGCCTTCCAGGGAAACCCGGAAGTTCCCCAGAAGGCCTAGTAAGCACTGAAGCCACCAGCCAGCGCTGAAGCCGTCGGACCGCCGTGCTGCCACCACTGCCTCCGCTGCCCGGAGTGCCAAAGGTAGGTGATCCCTGGGTGGGGAGGTAAGGTGATCCCTGGGGTGGGGTGTGTGTTAAACCATCCCCACCCCAGGGATCACCCTAGTACCACAGTACGTACCTGCTGGTGCGGGCTCTGGGTCCCGGTGGTGGCCCAGAGCCCACAGTAGCAGGGACTTCTGGGGGAATTTTTTTTTTTTTAAATCCAGGCTGGGTAGGGTGGGTGGAGGGTGTCCCCCCCTCCACCCGTGCAGCCTGGATTAGGGAGGGAAAGTGGTTGGGGTTTTTTTGTTTCTTTTTTTACATTGTGGCCATTCATTTCAATGGCCGCAATGCAAAAAAATCCAGCACGGGGAACCGGTACCCCCAAATACCGGAGTAATCCGATACTGCCAGTACAGCAAAATATCGGCAGTATCGGATACCGGATGTACCAAACTTCCTACCCCTAATGTAAATCTTGAAGCAGAAGAGGAATGTGGGGAAAGTTACGACACTCTATTATAAACTTGTGAAACTAATAGTAGAGGCAGGAGAAAAGTCTTGCATGAACATAGTTAGAGTGGGTATCTGCCTAACCCCATATTCTGAGAGCTGTGCATAGCTCTTACCACTTGATCAAAGGGACAGAGGAGTGGTTAAGATGTGTCCATAACATTCATTATGTGACTTTGGATCAATACCCACTTTAAGAGTGAAATCTTTATAGAGGCTTGCAAATCATACCAAGAGGCTGTGAACAAGAGGCCCTTCCCAATGCAGCACTGTGATTCACAAAGATAAGGAGGTCATCCAAAAGGGGCAAGGGAACATCTTAAGTAGGGCTGGAACTCAATTCTTGCTTTTCTTGGCAAGAATCGGGGTTCTTGGCTTGTTCTTCCAAATGAGAATGAGCTGAGAAACTTCCCTTTGCAAAGGGGCTTGAGGGATTTTTCCTGAGGGGATGACCTGTCAGGGGGGTTCCCCACTCTCCCTGCCAGAGGCAGCCCCTTGGGAAAAGCCCTCCCAAGCCGCTCTGGGCATCTTGAAATTTCCACCTGCCAGGGGCAGCCCCATGGGACTCCTCCCCCCCAGGCTGCTCAGTGTGGCTTGGAATTTAAAGCCTGATGTGGGGGAGGGAGCACCAGGATCCATTGCTTGTTCTTCCCCCTGTGTGAGGCTTGGGGGGCTTTTCCTAAGGGGCTCCCTTAAAAGGTGGGCACCCCACTCCTCCTGCCAGGGCAACACCTTGGGAAAAGCCCCCCCCCCCCCCACTCCTCCAGCCACTCTGGGCAGCTTGCAATTTAAGTTTCAGACTGGGGGGAGCACTGGGATCCATTCCCTGCTCTCTCTGTCCCCCCTCCCCCGTGCGAGGCTGGGAGGGACATTTTCTCCCAAGGGCCTGCCCTGGCAGTGGGGTCACCCACTCCCCAGGGCAGCCCCTTGGGAAACTGGCTGTGCAAAGGGCTACTCAACTCTAGCCCGAGTGGCCCCTTGCAAAGCCGCAACAGGCTGCCTGGTCAAGTTCAGCCTGAAACTGACCCGGCAGCCACTTGAGGGCTGTGTGCTCCAGGAATGCTAGGACTCCTGGGGTCCCAGTTTTCCAGGACAGGGCAGCCCCTTGAAAAGTCCGGTCAGTGCTCTCCCCCCTCCCTCTTCAACCAAATGTTGCAGGGGCAGGGAGTCAGGTTCGAAATCTGTTGAGAACTTGAAGCAGGTGTTGAGATCCCAGCATGATTTTGAGCCTGGTTCTCGTTTTTGCAAGATTTCTCATGAGAATGATTGAGATTCTCGTTTCAGGCCTAACCCTGACCTTTTCCTGATTGGCTCCCATAGCACTGTGACATCATGGCATTCCATGAGGAAGGTGCCACATCATAAAAGTTCTTGGGGTTAAGGCATTCCTCTACCCCTCTCCTGATGTGGCCCCTATGGGAGCATAGCCATCCCTGTTACATAATGCCCAGAATCAGAAAAGCCCACTGTGCCAGAACTCAGCTTACATCAGTCCTCAAGTACTGAGGTTTGGGCCTTATTCTTGAGTCCATGGATCTAAATTCTCACCCAGTAAAGAAATGGGATTTTTGCCTTTTACTTCAGTGGGTTCAGTGATTGTTGCACGAATGCAGCATCTTCTGCCAGCTACTTTATGCCATTTCTTTCCTAGAAGAAAGGACCCTCCTTTAGTCTAAAGTTTACCAGCCACTAAGTGCCACAACAAATGAAGTCTTAACAAACAAAAACAAAAAAAAAGAAGCAGCAGCTTTTCTGTATCAGAAATCTTGAGTAACAATTTCATGTGCCCAGCTATTACAAGTGATAAAAAACCAGCAGCTTGCACTTATGCAATTATTAGGATCATTTCAGATTTTAATGAAATTACTTCTGGCGTTCTCACCGAGAAAATCCTTGAACCAGAACTGAAAGGCTGTTCATTTGAATTTCTCATTGCAAACCTGCTCAAGATAAAATGCGGAGAGAAAGGTGATGTTGCTTAAATATCTATGCTCTAAAATCAATACAGAACACAGTCATAAATTAACAATTACCCTAGCTGAAAACATTTATTGTAGCGGAACAGAGCCTAATTAATGAAAAATAATTCACCATGTGAATGAAAAATAAGAAATTAAAATTTAATTTTGATTTTTGCTTTCTTATTAACGTTTTTCTAAAAGCTTTCACTCTGTTATACCACACTCTAATTTCTTATACAGCTGTATACACCATGGTAAGCACACATTGGCTGTTTTCAGACGTTATGAGAACACATGGTATTTTCAGATGTTACGAGATCACAGTCAACTACAGTGAACCACGGTCAATCCCGCGGTGGGTCTAAAGCGCCCTGAACATCTGTTTCACGGGTGACAGATGTTCACCAGTCAATCCCCACCAGGGGTCAAAATTAACCACGCTTCTGGAGCTCCGGCCCGGGCCATCTGTGAAAGTGTGGTCAATACGATTCCCAATGGGAAACAAAAAAAAAGTAATGTCTGAACGGCAACCACCGGCCAGAATCAACCAAAATGATTCCCAGCCGGGGACAAAGCACGCAGCATCACTGCCAGACAACCAGCAACAACACAGGCTGGGGAGGGAGATTTAAAGGGCACGCAGCGGCAGGGGGACATGGTGGGATGGAACGAGGTGGAAGGGAGAGGAGAGCAGTGGGAGAGAGATCAAGGGAGGAGGAGGAGGAGGCACAGGTGGAGGAGGGGGGTAGTGCTGCACCTGCAGGCGGTGGAGGGGCATCAGCATCAGCAGCATCAGCAGCATCAGCAGCAGACGGGACAGGCAGCCCTGGCGACAGCAACCGGACCGGGGGATGAGGCACCCCGTAAACTGGTATGGCAACCAAAGGGGGGGACCCGGTGGCACAGGGGCACCAAGGGGGTTGGCACGGGCTGCAGTAGGGGGGGCCATGGGACAGGGGCAAACCAACGTCTAAACCCCCCACCCCATGACCCACAGACACGGAAGCGGGCCTGGGATCCTGAGCCCACGGAGGAAACGGGCGCTGGCCAGCTGGAGGAGGAGGAGGACCCAGAGGGCCCATGTGGGAGAAGGCTATACCATCAAGGGGGGCAATGGGGGCACACGGAAATGCAGGACTTCATCCGCATCTGGGGGACCCTCGAGCATCAACTGGAGCTCGCAGTCAATCAGCGGAATGAGCATGTCTTCTGGGAGATTGTGCGGGACATGGAGGCGGTGGGCCATCACAGGACCGTGGCCCAGTACCGCTCAAAGGCGAAGGAACTAAAAAGGGGGTACAAGGCAATCCAGGACAACAACCAGCGGTCCAGACACGGAGCCCAGACCACCCCCTACTTTGACGCCCTGGACCGCATACTCCATATGAAGGGCTTCATTGTCACCCCACGCCTCGTGGGGAGTGCCATGGCCCAGGGCAGGGAACGGGCCGAGGTACCCCCTCCTCTCACCACTCCCAGGAAGGACACCAGCTCCAGGGCCCCTGCCCCCCAGGAGGAATGCCCAGGGACCTTGGGGAACTGCAGGTCCCCCTCGTGCACCAGCCCTGAGAGCCTAAAGTCCATGTCCAGACTTGGAGACTCCGAGGCCAGCACACTGATTACCCTCAGCCAGTGGACACAGGGGGACCCCAGTAACACTGAGGGACTGGCCTCGGAGGGCTCCGAGACTGACATCATGGGTAAGCAAGCAGGGGGGAGGGGAGATGGTCTGGGGGAGGGGGCACACTAGGCATGGGGCCACCCCAGACCATGGGAAGAGGGCCCAGGGGACCGCCAGGGGACACGTTCAGCCCACCCCCACTCAACCCCTCCCATATCCCCACAGGGCACAGCATGCCCTGGCACCTGTGACAGGCGGGCAAGGGGCCAGTGGAGAGCAGTCCCAGCAGAGGTCCCAGGTCAGGCACACCGGCAAGTGGGGGGAGGTCTCTGGGGGAGGCCAGGTGGGGAATCCATGGTACGCGGTGTGGGGGAGGGGGGGCCTGGGAACAGGGGAATGCTGGAGGAGGGCACAGGCCTCCAACCTGAGGTGTGGGACCTGAGACCCCCCAGCCGTGCCACGGAACAGGGGGCAGCCAGCCAGGATGCCTAACCAGCACCTATTGTGTACCCAACAGGGCAACCCGAGGGGCCCCAGAAAGTCAGGCCCATGCCCCCGGCGCAACGGATGAAAGAGCACTGGGCATGGGTACAGCGATGGAGGGAGGATCAGGTGGAGGACATTGTCCGCTCTACCACCGAGCAGGGCGAGCAGATGATTGCCACCATTGATTGGATGGAGGCGGCCATGGAACGCTCCCTGCAACAAGCAGTGGCAAGGGACCAGAGGCTCCAAGTGGAGGGGCGGCTGGAGCGGAGGCAGGAGCATAGCAGGCAAGTAGAGGCATTTGGGTGGCTGGAGCAGGCCATCAACAGAATGGTGTGGGAACATTCAGCAAAGATGGACCGCTCACATGACATCGGCACCTCCCTGCTCCTGCACATTGGCACCATGAGTACATACGTGATGGCAGCCCACCGCCCCAGCCACCGCCCCAGCCACCAGACTGCTTGCTCGGCCTGCACATACACCTCCCAGTCCCTGTAGGCCTCCGGAGGGAGCAGCTGCCCAGGGGGGCCCTTCCGGTCCCGGTCCTGGTCCCACCCACCCTACCACCACCACCTGCCCCTCAGGACACTGAGGCCTCCCAGGACACAGTTGGGGACACAGACAACGGGGGGAGGGGAGCTCCCAGAGATCCACAGTGCCCACAGGGTGGCCGAGGAGGAGGCCCAGAGACATGGGGAATGGGGGGAAGGGGGAGCGTGGTTTGGGGGGGAGCACGGCACAGGGAGGTGGGTGGTGGTGGTGGTGGTGGTGGTGGTGGTGGTGGGGACACATGTAACTGTGTGTGGAAATAAAGGTTTGGGCACAACTACTGCCGCCTTGGGTCTGTTCATGGGCTCGGGTCTGTGGGTGGGTGGGTGGCCATACAGGGGCGCGCCCAGGCACTGGTGGAGGCCCTGGGGTGGTGGAGACGGGGGGTGCACCTGACACCGTGGCCTCCCAGCTGATCCATCTGGCCAGGGCAGCACAGATGCCCTTGGCGTATCAGTACTCTCATGGGTTCTCTGCATTCACTTACAGGGGTACAGGGCCGGGAAGGCTCCGGGGCATGGGGTAGTCAAGGGCAGCCCCATCAGTCTTGCACACATTGTTCAGCACACAGCAGGCCCCGATCACCAGGGCCGAGGTCTCCACCGTGTAGTCCAGGTGGCCCACGAGGCTCCTTCAGTACTGCTTGAGGGCCCCAAATGCCCTTTCGACCACTTCCCTGCTTGCACACAGGCGGGTATTTTAGAGAGGCTCCACAGAGTTCCGGGCAACCGGGTATGCCTTCATCAGCCAGTGGGTGAGTGGATAGGCTGGGTCCCCCAGGATTCAGGGGGGCATCATCACCCCCTCAATCCAGGTCATCCCCATGTCCACAAAGTCCCCACTGTACATCCGGGCATAGAAGGGGGAGATGGTCATGATCCGGGCATCATGGCTGCACCCAGAGTTGCCCGTGAAGATGTCGTTGAACCTCCCCCGGTAGTCCACTACAGCCTGCAGCTGCAGGGAGTGGTATCCGTGTCTGTTAACATATTCCATGGCCTCCACAGCAGAGGGGCAGAGGATCTCTATGTGGGTGCCATCCACAGTGCCCATGCAGTTGGGGGACCTTCTAGTCATGAAGCCGGCCATCATGGCTGCCTGGTCCACCAGCTGGATCGCTCGGTCCAGGAGCACTCCCTCCACAGTCTCGCAGACGTCCCACAGGATCCCGGCAACAGTGCTCACCCTGACGCCAAAGTGCTGCGAGATAGACCGGCAGGAGTCAGGAGTTGCTAGTGTCCAGACCCCGATGGCCACCTGCTGGGAGTCCACATGGGGGTGTGCTGCCCCTCCAGCCAGGGTGCTAACAGCTCCGCGAGCCACAGTAGGGTGCGCCTGTCCATACGAAAGTGCACCCTCCAGGTGGCCTCATCCCACTGAGTCAGTGCCCAGGATCACCACCCCTGTGCCTGCTCTGTGACCCATACTTGCCGGTCGATGGGCATAGCGAGCAGGGCTGCGCGCCCCATGGTCTCCCTCCACCATTGGAGGCACCTGGCCACCTCGCGGAACCATGCAACCCTATCCCGGCCACAGAGGAGGGCCTGCTGGCCCGCCCCGGACACCCGCAGGGCCCTGAGTCGGACCAGGGAGAGCCTGCAGGCATGATGGGTTCTACGGGTCCTAGCGGCACTCTAGGCAATGGTAACCCGCAGGCGGGTGCCCAGATGCACCTCTGCGGTCTGGATGTGCAAGAGATCAGTGTGTGTGCTGTACCACTCTGCGCAGAGGGCTAGGTGCATGCCGCAGGCACCCAACCAGCCTAGCTCCATGGTGCACATTGCCCCGGGTGGGGGCCAGCCGGCCCAGTTATAGGCTGGGGCACGTGTAGCCCCGCCCCCGGGTGAGTAATTCTATTGACATAAATGGGACTACTCACAGATTTTAAAATGATATATGCTGAAGTACCTTTCTGAATTGGTGCCATTGTCATTGGGTGTTTTAAACGTGCAGGATTTCTCCTGCTGTTAGGAACAGGCAGAGGGAGCTAAGAGACAGGGGAGGAGGAGGGGATTCAGTACAAGGATTGCCCGCCGACCTCAGATATAACCCACCTAGGGTGCCGACACACAGAGAGAGCTCCGGCGCTAGTCCCCGGCAACAGGAAACCCCCACAGAGGCCCCATCCCCGAAACCGGAAGTAGGGGAACAAACAGAGCAGGGAATCCCTGAGACTGCCGAGAGTGAAGGGGCGGGGCCAGCAATGGGGCGTCGCCGCTCTGCACGCCTGCAGGCGTTGCAGGGGCGGGGCTAGGAGCACTTAAGGCCGGTTCCCACAGGGGCTCAGAGCCGGCGATCAGTTTGACTGTG
>QEPC01008451.1:2870887-2883599 GCA_003113815.1 Sphenodon punctatus | reverse complement strand
AACCAGTCAAATCCACCATGGTTTTGATGCATCACTTTTAGCAGTGGGTGAGTCAGAGGCAGTTGAAGCCCCATCTTGTCCTGTTTTATGGGATGAATTTCAAGACATGTCACCTTCAGATGCAGGGGATGCTCTTGGGACTGTTATTATGAATTAAATCCATGCCCATCCTGGCTGGTTAAGGCCAGCTGGGAGACATTAGGTCCATTGCTGGCCAGGATAGTCAACGCCTCCCTTGGGGAGGGCAGGGTGCTGGACTGTCTCAAAGAGGCTTGGTGTGGCTCCTGCTCAAAAAGCCATCATTGGATGTTGGCATCCTGGCCAGCTCTGTCCTTTGGTCGGTCTCTAACCGTCCCTTTTTAGGGAAGGTTATTGAACAGGTAGTGGCTCTACAGCTTCAGGAACATCTGGACCAGGTCAACTTTCTTGATCCCTCACAGTCTGTATTTCATCCAGGTTATGGCAAGGAGACTGCGCTTGTGGCCTTGGTCGATGACCTCTCCCGAAAGTTGGACCAGGGTCATTCGACCCTGTTGATTCTGTTAGATCTTTTGGCTGCATTTGATACCGTTGATCATGAGTTGTTGGTGACTTGACTGTGGGATTGGCCAGGGATCAGCATGATTGTTATTGAATGGTTCTGCTCTTTCTTGCTCAAGAGAACCCAGTGTGTGGCTCTAGGTGATTATTCATCTTCTCCCCGGGACCTCACGTGGAGTCCTGCAGGGTTCCATCTTATCCCCTGTGTCATTCATATATATATCAAGACAGAGGAAATCCACATTAAAATAACCTCACAATAAAACCCCCAGCCTAACCCAACCCACCCACCCCATCTCCCTCAGAAAAGGCCCGGCAGAACAGTCATCTCTTACACTTTCTACAAAAAGTCTATGGCCAGGCAGACCTCCAATGGGAGAGAGTTCCACAACCACAGAGCGGCTACCGAGAACGCCCTCCTCATGGTTGACAGTCGGGAAACCCGGAGAACCTCAAGGAGGGTGCCCCTGACTGACCACAGAGGCCAATCCAAAATCTGGAGGCTGAGGCGATCCTGCAGATATGTGGGGCCCAGGCCATTTAGGGCTTTAAAGGTCAACACCAACACCTTGATTTGGGCCCAGAAGACTATCAGCAGCCAGTGCAGAGAACAGAGCACTGGAGTAATGCGCTTGCGACTAATCAGCCCCTTAAGGAGACAAGCCACCGCATTCTGCACCAGCTGCAGTCTCCAGACTGTCAAGAATGGTAGCCCCACGTAGAGCATGTTACAGCAGTCTAATCTTGAGGTAATAAAACCATTGATGATTGTGGCAAGGTCTGAGTATATGACATACAGCCTAAGTCGTAGTACGAGATGTAATTGGCAAAATGCACCCTTCGCTACAGCCACCACCTGGACATCCAGGAGCACCCCCAGACCATGTACCTGACATACCAGGGGAGGAGGGATTCCATCAATGTTGGGGGTCATCACTCCCCCATCTTTCCCCACAACCATCACCTCCATCTTGTTGGGATTCAACTTCAAATGACTCACCCTCATCCAGTCCCCTACAGCCAACAGACACTGGGTAAGCACTGAGACTGCCAGACCTGGGTCTGATGAAAAAGAGAGATATAATTGGGTGTCATCAGCATATTGATGACACCTTACACCAGACTCTCTGATGACCTCCCCCAAGGGCTGCATATACACATTGAATAGGAGAGGGGATAAGATAGAACCCTGCGGGACTCCACACGTGAAACCCTGGGGAGAAGATGAATAATCACCCAGCACCATCCGCTGAGTTCTCCCGGCCAGGAAGGAGCAGCACCATTCAAGAACAGTCCTATTCACCCCTGCCTAGTCCCGCAGCCAAGCCACAAACAACTAATGGTCAACGGTATCAAATGCAGCCGAAAGATCTAATAGGATCATCAGAGTTGAACGACCCTGGTCCAACTCTCGGTAGAGGTCATCAACCAAGGCCACAAGCATAGTCTCCATGTCATAACCTGGACAAAAGCCAGACTGTGAGGGATCCAAGAAACTGATCCAGTCCAGACGCTGACGAGCCACCACCCGTTCAATAACCTTCCCTAAAAAGGGGAGGTTAGAGACCAGCCAATAGCTGGCCAAGGCATCAACGTCCAATGATGGCTTTTTAAGCAGGGGCTGCACCACCACCTCCTTGAGGTGGTCCAGCACCCTGCCCTCCCCAACGGAGGCGTTGACTATCCTCGACAGCAACGACCCTAGCGTCTCCCGGCTTATTTTAACCAGCCAGGACAGGCATGGATCTAATTCACAATAAGTGACTCAAACAGCTCCAAGAACTTCCCCGGCATCAGAGGATCACACACATTGAAATTCATGCCATAAAACAGGACAAGATGGGGCTTCAAACTGCCTCTGATTCACCCACTATTAAAAGTGCAGCATCGAAACCATGTTGAATTTGAGTGATTCTATTCTCCAAAAAGTCCACAAACAAGTCACAGCGAGCATTAGATAACTCTGAATCCCAGAAGAGGGAGGCCAGACTGACCAGCCCCCTCACCACCCAGAAAAGCTCATCCATACAGGACTTAGCGGATGCAATGAGGGCAGCAAAGAAAATCTTTGCTGTTTGCACCACCACAGCAATGCATAGGCACATAACCAGACTCTATGTCGCAACTGGTCAACTTCAGTGCGAGAACAACACCATTTGCTTAATCCAATAGGTTTTTTTGGGTAGGCATTTTCTACAGAACCACCTCACATTTGCAGATAACTTCATCATCTTAGCTGAAACAACACTACACAACCAAGCAATGATTCATAATACTTAAAGATTCCTAGGTAGAACTCTAAACCAACATTTGTTGAAAGAAAAGAGAAATCTACAATTGATGATAAAGTAGAAGAAGCTTGTAAGAATTATGGCTGGCAAGCAGCTGGTCTAGCTACTTTTAGAAGTTTTTGACACCTGTGTGCTCTGTCAAGCACATAAATAACAAAAACATGGCCATTTAACTTCCAAGCCCAGCTCAGAATTTCTATTCGAGGACAGATATGTGATTGGTATCACATGAAGGAAAAAGAATAAACAGATACAAAAGCAACCAAGGATGAAAGGTCTATTGAAGAATGGAAATAAATTATGGTAGCAATATCCTACCATATTGGATGCTAGCTGGCAGTCTATAACTGTAGATTTTCAGGTTTTATTGCTTATATAGGTCAAGATTTCAACTTATTATTTCTACTTGTGATTTTTGGCCCGAGAAAAGTAGATTTATAAACTGCCCAACTCCAGTTTGTTTAGTCCCAGCAGCTGTCCGTTCAAAGAGTACAATCCAGCATCCCACCACGAACACCAGCTCCCACTCAAGTTCCCATTCCATGCTACTGGTCATTCCTAACGGTCAAAAAATCTTCTGGGTCCATTCTCCCTTCCCTTCTCTTGAAATCCTATTTTCTAATTTTCACCAAAATCACTGGGGGGGCTGCTATCGATACCCAGAATATTCCCTGAATGCTCCCTAAAATATTGGAATTAATTAAAGCAACCTTCAAAAGTTATTGCATAAGAGGAAAAGAGATAACTAGGAAAATGCTGTCAGCCTTGATTTGTGTGGCCAACGATTACCTAATGCAACACAGAAGATGGCAGATGCAGAAAAGGCTTTTAGTGAATGTCTGGAGACATGAAGAGGATCTACCAGGATTTGAAATGTGCCACCTCTTTAAGGAGCTTTCCTATTACATGTGGGAGGCAGGCTGATGGCCCAGCCTGATGAAGTCCTTACAACTCTGGCACCACTCACATTTTTCTGTGGCTGCTGCTTCAACTTCCCAATCCTTAGCCATTTCTTCCCGATCTCAGGGAGGATGTTCCTAACAGTACTCACTTGCTTCATCAGGGTAGTCCCTGTTGCCAGCGCAGATGTTCTTGTTTGGGGAATTGGTCCCAGGCAGTCAGTCCCACCTGTGGGCCTCTGCCTATGGTGTGCCTCTCACACAGTTCATTGTCCCCCTTTCTAAAAGGAGACCGCGTCCACCAACTCCATGTGTTGATGTTATCCCTTGACCACCTCTCAACCCAGCACCAGGGGTCTTCATCTCTAGTGTCCTCCTGAACGACTGGCACATCACCTTCACAAGTCTCCCCAGTCTTCACACTGGGCACTCAGCTGCCCTATTACGTGCCTCCCATCTAGAGGGAGCCAGCTGAACTGCCTACTACTGCCCTGGTGACTTGTGGGTCTTAGCCGTAGTCTCCCAGGGGGATGTTCCATAACCATTGGATCTTCCACCCACTAGGCAGTCCCACTAGACCTGCTCCTAGACCTGCTACTGACTCAGATGTTTTTAACCAAGCAAGGCTGGGTGTGTGTTTGTGGCCACTGAGTGGCACTGTCGTGGAGCATTTACTCAGGTGGAGTGCATGGGGAGTAATTCTAATGGGCTGCTCCCAGCACAGCTACCACAGCATCAGCCTTTGACATTGCCATGTCCTGGCGTGAGCTCTGGGGAACCTGGGCTCCCCAACACTCGTGGCCAGTTCCTGTGACTTGCAAAGGCTGTGTTCCCCCACCCACAGTGCCTATGAGTGGCAGACTGGTCTGCTGGCATAGCGGGCTGCCCCCATTAAGACAGGTAGGGGATGCACGGCCACCAATTGCCACGCATCTTTTTGGCTTGCCCTGCATGGAGCATTATGGATTTCTTGGCAGTGCTCCATGAGTGGTCATTAGTGGGTGCTGTGTGGCTCATAGGAGCACGTATTCCCTTCCACCACCTTCAGACAGGCAGTCAGATGCATGGCTCCTAGGTGGTCATGCACGGTAGCATCTCAAAAATGTCCTCCTTAGCAGAGTGCTAATCCACTGTGGACTTCATCCTGTGATGACTTGCCATGGCACCCTGCTACAATCTATTTTTCAGGGTATATTCGGATTAGGCAGGCCACATCTCCAAACTTTACAACTAAGTATCAGCAGCAGCAAACTGGTAAATACCATTGTACTACTCTTGCTCTGTGGATTGTTGTCACCCAGTGTAATGAGAACTTCAGAAATGAATGGCAGTCTTCTTAGATTAAAATGGGCAGATAATTTTATTCTTGTTCATCACAGAACACCACAGCTTAGGTAACTGCTATTGCTAGCTCTCTCTACACTGCCCCCTACCTTTTGGTCCAAAGTAAAAGCTAGGATGGACTAGTCTGGATCTGTAGTTTAAAAATAGTATTTTTACATACTGGCTAGGATCATGGAATGGAGCCTTTATAAATTTGGCATGGACCCTCTTAGTTCAGTCTGTATACTGGAGAAGTAGTTGCGTGGTGCTCATAACTGGATGTATCCTTCTGCATCCTCCAAATGCAGAATCATTGTTACATGGAAGAGAGGTTTTCCTGTGTTCATAAGTGGTCTCCAATCCACCACTTTTTAGAACACTCAGTCCATTTCCCAGATGTGCTAGGATATTCCTTCAGCATTACAATTTGCTTGTCCCACAGTGACCTGGCGCCAGCAGCACATCCTGCCATGAACAGTAAAGTCAATTACTCTAAATCCCTCAGGTAGCAGGTTTTTTCTATTCCTCACAGCTACCGAAAAACATATCAGTGCATTTTCTCTCAGGACAGAGCAGCTGTAATCATATAATGCTTGTGTTCTGTTATTCATACCAGCTGCCTTTAAATGGTAGATTGGTTTTAAGCTGACCCTTATGATGTTTATACCCATGAACAGAAAAGGACCATTTACTATATTCGAGGCCTGTTTCTTAAGCTGCATCTTGATGGGATTTATGCACTCAGAGTTATGCCATCCACCTGCTATGGCCAGCAAGAGGTCACATGTCTTATACAGCAACTCGTTGGATGGAGATTAATCCCTTCCTCTCTGATATTTGCCTCAGCATAACCCTACACCACTTTTCATCCCAAAGTGATTTTCATCCTTTCATCTTGGGAAAGGAAAATTTTATAAACTAACTATTGTTATTATTAGCTTAGGATGCCCATTAAAATCCCCTTTTTTCTCTCACATACCAAGTGTTTAAAGAGCCATCTCAATTATCTAATTTATACAGTTCATTCATGGCAAAAACAGCCAGCAGGTGTGAACAGCAGTAGTTATGATCAAAGAGCCACATTTTCCAGACAAAGAAGACAAGTTCACGTCCTGTGAAGCTTAAAAGCCTCCGCTTAGAGCATTACATTTTCATGTTTAGCACTATAAAGAATGCCGGCTCTATTCATTCTAAGTTTTTTGTCCAATTGTTCCATTTCAAGTCAACTAGCATTCGCTCTGACCCAATAACATCAAACAGAAGAACAATTACAAAATAAAAAAAACAAAACATACAACAAACATTATAAATAAGCCCAAAAATAGCCTCCCCAAAAGGGTATTCAACACTCCCAGATATTCATAACCCAAAAGGGAGGAATACAGATACAGGGGAAGGAGAACCTAGCCAAAATAGGGAAAAAATCCTAGAAAATAATCATGGCCACCCTAAGGGAATTCTCCATCCTGAATATGCTTCTTAATTTGGACCCGTTTTTTGGATGCCAGGAGAGTATAAGCTGCAAGCGCCCCCATAGCATCCCTTCCAGGCAAAGAAAGAAGAAACAGATAACATCGTCTATAAAAGGGGGACGATAATCTGTGAAAAAAAGGAGCAATCCAAACCTCCCTCAAACTAGTATAATAAGGGCAACGAAGAAAATATTAGACAGATTCAATTTCCCCCAACCAACACAAGCAAACTCTTAACCCACGAGGGGAGCGTTTATGTCTGCCTTCTACCAAGGCAGTTTGAACCTGCTGAAAACGGAGAAGTGTATACTGCCTGCAGAGGTGAGGGCTCTCCAAGAGGTCCAGATATGGTTCGAACCGGGAGATGATTTTAAGAAGCTTCAGTGTAGGCGCGACTTTCCAAGAAGCCAACACTGCCATGTCCTCCTGGTAATCTATATCCTGAATTCGGGTAAGAATCTCTGTCTTAATAGCCATAAGAGTTCTCCCACAAAACTAAACGAAGGAGAAACCCAATTCGCGGATTGTCCAACCCAAATAGAGGAGCCAGGGATAAGCCCACACCCCCTCATGAAGGAGTTTCTCCCTAAAGCATTGAAGCGGGAAATCCAAATCCTGCTGGGCTAAAAGGCGTAGCCAGTAACTAACAAAGGCTTTCCTATGCAACGCCTTTATTGAGGGGGAACCAGTTTCTAACCGTAGGACTGCCCCCGGAATGCTAGGGCCTACTCCCAATAATCTCCGCAGAAAGAGGTTCTGTACCCTTTCCAGAAGCAAGATGTTTGGAAAGGGAACTAGCTCCATCCCAAACAAAAGGGCAGGAGGAACTTTAGCTCTAAATACCCTTAATCGCACAGACAGGGGAACCCCCTAATTGTTCCATTTAATTTCACAGCAGAAATCACACAAAATGAAATCCCCAATCCTCATTAGGTAAAAATGTTTCCCAAGTTGACTTTGGCCATAACCCTAAAAGATGCTAATCGCCTGAAGATCTGTGCAACATGTAGAAATAGATGAGATTTTTGAGCGTGTGTAAAATGAGAGAGAACACAAAATTCTTGTTCCTACACAACAACAAAATTCCTAATAGTTTTAATAGAAGAACAAAGTCTACCATTCTTCCCCCCCACCACCTTTTGTTGTTAGCATCCATTGAACAAAGTGAAAGCTTTGTCAACGGATCCACCTAATGCTCTTTGTGTCTCATGGTTCAAGGGATCTCTGGCATCTTGAGATGCTCCAAGTGTAATGGGAATCCCACAGAAATCCAGCCTGGCGAGCCAACCCCATACTGGTGGGACTGGGTTGCCGGGAGCACATTACACCAGTGCTCCGATCTCTGCACTGGCTGCCAATAGTCTTCTGGGCCCAATTCAAAGTGTTGGTTTTGACCTATAAAGCCTTACATGGTCTGGGCCCTGCCTATTTGCAAGACCGCCTCACCCCCCGGGTTCTGAACCAGCCCCTGTGGTCATCTGGGGGTGCCCTGTTGGAGGTCCCTCGGGTTTCCTGGGGGGCCACGCAGGACAGGGCATTCTCAGTGGTCGCGCCTCTGGAATTCCCTCCCGGTGGGAATGCCCTGGAATTCCCTTGGAGGAATGCCCCAGACCTCCCAGTTTTCCGCAGGAATTGTAAGACCTGGCTGTTCCATCAGGTGTTTGGCGAGGGAGAAGGGTGAGGGTGGGGGGTGCTGTGTTGGGGGGTTTTTTCTCCTCATTTTTACTATTGTTATGTGATGTATTTATATGTTTTATTGTATTTTATTGATTTTGATTTTGTTAGCTGCCCCGGGCTCCCTGGCAAGAGGGCCAGGGTATAAATTTTTTAAATAAAATAAATAAATAAATACTCTATTCCCTGTCAATCAGCTATTTGTCAGGGAGCAGGAGTTGACTATCCACAACACAAGCTTTGGGTTGACTTTAGATTCATAAAGTAGGGTTGGAAGGATCTTGAGGTTCATGTAGTACAAGCCCCTGCTCCAAGGCAGGGTGTCGTCTACTTATAGCATCACAGACAGATGCTTTTCCAGGCAGTCTGTGAAAGCACCCAAGGAAAGGGATTCAACCACCATGCTAGCAACTTATTCTATTGCCCAATAAGTCTTACAGTTGAGAAATATTTCCTAATATTTAACTGAAATTTACATTGTAGCAGTTTAAGGTCATTGCCTTTGTTCTGTTTTCTGTGACAATGAAGAACAAATTTTTCACCACCTTTTTTAAAAATTACATCCTGTAAGGTCCTTGAAAATTGCCATCCTGTTCCCCACTTAGTCCTTTACGTTGGCTAAACATGACCAATTGCTTTACCAATTGAAAGCAATACTATGTGGCCAATTCTAGGTCTGTCTCAGGTCACTTTTAGAAAAGTGGTGCGTGCTTGCGGCCTGAAATAATGCATGTTTGAAAAGTGCCATGGGCAGGGTTTAGACACACATCATCGACGGCCGTGCATTCTTTAAAACAGTAGATGGTATTTAATCTGCAACTTTAAAGAATGCGCGACCAGCAGTGATGCACATCCGGGCGTGTCTAAACCCCGCCTGCGGCACTTTTCTAAGGCACATTATTTCAAGCCACAAGCATGTGCCGCTCATCTAAAAGTGGCCTCAGTTGCATGATGTGTATATTTCCTCATGTGACTGGCATTCTAGCCCCTTCATCATCTTGGTTGGTCTCCTCTGAATGCACCACATTTGCCAGTACCTTCAGTGACTTGCCAGCACCTACCATATTCTAGTGTCATTGCTTTCCCATCTCCTAGTGCTGGACCTTTCTCACCTCCAAATTCTCTTCTTCCCGTTTAGGTGGATGGGGGTGGGAGAATAATGTGACAACACTGGTCTGCGTATGCTCTGCTTGCCTGCCATTTGGCAACATCCTTCGTGAAGTGTGGTGACCAAAACTGAACACATTATTCCAAGTGAGCCTCCCCAGTTCCCACTAAAGTGGCATTACCTTCTATATGTTAGATACAATGCATCTGCTAATGCAACATCACATTATGTATGCTGATGATACACAACTGTATCTCTCTTCTACTGTGAGCCCTAGCAACTCGGCCTCTGCCTTGGAGGAATGCCTGAATGACATAGCCACTTGGATGCATCAGAGCTACCTCATGCTCAGTCTGGGGAAGATGGAGGTGATGTTGGTGGGAAGGGGCAGCCAATATGAGGATGCTCTTGCCTCCCCTGGGTCCCTGAATGTGGATGGGGTTTGGATGGAGGTAGTGGACCAGGTAAAGAACTTGAGCAACAATTTCACCTACGCTCTGTCTAAAAAATCCAGGTGTCAGACACTGTTTGGAAATGCTTTTTTCAACTATGCAATTTGCATAAATTACACCCTTATTTATCCCAGGCTGACCTTGTCACAGTCCCCTATGTCCTGCTGACTACGAGGCTTGATTTTTAATTCCCTCTTCTACGGGCTCTACTGGTAGTGTTTTCTCATCACTTGCAGCTCGTTCAGCATGAGTGCTTACTGGTTTGGGCAGCTGTGATCATATTATGCCCACCCCGCATTCTCTGCATTGGCTGCCTGTGGAGTTGATGGATTTAGTTTAAGATTGTGCTACTGGTGTTTAGGGTCATGAATGGTTTAGACCCTGGCTAATTTGAGACCTACTTCTGGAGTTTCACACCAATGTGAACCAATCTGCACTCAGGAACCACCCGCTGCTTGGGGGTTCCGCCATTGTGTCTTAAGTCGGCGGGTGACCAGGCTTTTTCTGTGATGGGCCCTTGGGTGTGGAACTCTCTCCCTCCGATATTTCTCTCAGTTCCTCCCTCCTTACCTCTAAAAAGCACCTGAAAACATATTTATTTTCTCGGTGCTTTTAGGATAGACTTCTGGTTCCCTCCCAATGTAGTCTCTCCTCCCTTTTTTCCTACCCCTATTTTAAAGTATTGTCTTATTGTCTTAAATTGTTTATATTTTATACTTATATAATATGAGGTGCTTCAAGTGCAATGTTCAGCAAGGGGATGCTATATAAAATTATTATTATTATTAGACTCATTCCGTTTATAATGATCCACCATAACTTCTAGATCCTTCTTTGTAGTGCTACTCCCTAGACAATTGTCCCCTGTTTTATACTTGTACATCTGCTGTGCAGAAGTGGGCACTCCTGATCCCTGATGATTTAACTGTTTTGCAGTAGCAACATTCCTGCCCCCAAACCACCCTCGTCCACCTCCCCCCATGTAGGAATGAAGGAGAGGGGACAAAAGAAGAGTGCAATGTTTTATTTCTTTTTGTCCAGGGCAGTAGAATAATGGAGGCTGGCCCTGATGGAGAGAAAAAGAATTTTGGAATATTTCCACTTTAGGGAAAGAAAGAAAAAAACCCTGACATATTAGGCCATGATCTACCAACCACTTACTCCACAATATCCCCACTGAAAACTAATGACTACTACTGTGGAGTAAGTGGTTGGTTGATCACAGTCTTAGTTGATGTATTTCCTTTCTTCAATGTTTATAGGCCCGAATGTGCCCAAATTTCATGATACAATTTTAATAGCAGGTTTTAATATTGACAGCTGAGAAATTTGAAAATGAATACTATGTGGTCAATTCTAGGTCTGTCTCAGCTGCATGATTTGTATATTAACCAAAGAATTCCTCCTTATACAGTGAGAAAACTTAACTGCTGCTCAAGTTGTTTCTAAAGGTAAAAAACCACAAGTGACCAAACCACAATGACAAGTGGGCCAAGTCAGGACAGGAAGCCACAGCAGACACAGTCCTGACCACTTTGGGCCACAGAACAAACATGCCCACAGACAGGGCCGGGGGAAGCGGGGAGATGCATGAATAGCCATCCACTGTCACGTCTTTTTTCCATCCTAAGTCTCCTTTTGCCACCAAGGAAACATAGCTAGGGTAGATCAGAACTGTCCCTTGTCACTAAGGCCTCTTTTAGATGAGCAACAGGATCTAGCTTGTTGAAAAACACACTTTGAGAAAAGTCATGTGGGGCGCTTTTAGACAAGCTGGAAATTTCCAGCCGTCATTGCAACCACAGGTTCGCACATTATTTGTGAAAGACCTCGATATCAATTATGCCTAAGGGTCTAATCTTCATTCCATTGAAATCAATGGAGGTTTTGCTGTTGACCTCAATGCAGTCAGGACCGCACCCTCAACGGAGTCAGGATAGCATCCATTTTCCAACACGACAACTCCAAATTCACTGTACATTCTGAATACCAAGCCAGAAAGTACTCAAGCAGCAGGAAAAATTAGCTGAATGTTTTAAAATTCTAACTAAATTACAAGACCATACTTATCTATTGCTAATTAGGTGCTAATGGTATATATAGAAGAGCACCAAAACAAGGAGAAGAAAGGTGAGCAGGTTTGAAAGGTGACATTGATAAATAAAGAAAATCTACAAAGAAGAAAATGATTTCACAGAACAAAAATCCCAGATGAAAGATGGCTACTGTACAGCTTTTTGGCTAATCTGCAGAGTGACTTGAGATTTAAATCCATTTACCAAGCATTGTAGCCAGAGCTGCCTTCAGGAAATGATTCTTTTCAATTTCCTTAATTTTTTCTTTTTCTTTTTCTTTTTGCTTTATGCAGCATCATTACTGCCACTCTCTCACTTCCAAATCCGTTTTCCTGTTCTCTGCCTTGTCTGGCATTTAGGGAACAGCCCTAGGAAGGAAGACAGGACTATATTTACAACAGTACAGTGCTCTACTGGCAACAGGCAGAGCTCATCCAGGCTGACTGTGCTGCAGCTACTTCTGCCAGGCTTTGCCTGTTACAGTCAGTAACAGCTCCCATAATTCAGCAGTTTGCTCAGACGGCAGTAAGGAAACAGAAACTATTGAGAGCATTAGAAACACACATCAGTACATGGCAACTAAGGAAAATGCCCTTATTGCCAAGCATTGCTGGAAATCATATGCTGTCTATTTGGACAGACTACTCTGGAGGAAGTGGTTTCAGAACTGCAGCCTTGAAGTGGGACCTCTTAGATAATTGTTAATTATTTCAATTATAAAATAGGTTCAGACCAGAGCACAAAATGATTAGGAGGAAACCTTCCCTGAACTGTGGCATCTTTCGCACATACAGGGTGCAAAGAGCTTGGGACTTCTGCAGCCATGCAGCCCTGCAAGAACAGTGCTGAAACGGAGGAGGAGACTGTTCCTTTGGAAC
>QEPC01008451.1:2856224-2868142 GCA_003113815.1 Sphenodon punctatus | reverse complement strand
AAAAATTAAGGGGAGACATGATAGCTGTCTTCAAAATCTAGAGAATCTAGACCATGGCAAGGAACTGTTCTTTACTGTTACGAGGGCAGGAATAGAAATAATGGACTCAGATGACAGCAAATTAGATTTCAGTTAGATCTCCGGAAAAATTTCCTAGTAGTAAGAGTTCGGCAATAGAATGAGTTGCCTAGAAGGGAGATTGTAGGCTCTTCATCACCAAAGACTTTGAAAAAAAGAAGCTGGACAGCCACCTGTTGGAGATCTTGTTGTTATCCTGCATCCAAGCAGGGGTTTAGACTAGATTTACCCTAGAGGCCCCATCCAATTATAACGTTCTGTAATTCTATGAAACATTATGGCAAAAAAAATATATGAATGGTTCGGAGTGTTTTTACACAAGCTCCTCCCCATCTATCATGCATGTTGCAGGGCTGTATAGGCCGTCAATGCAACCCTGCAATGTGTGTGATGAGTACAGAGGGGAGGGGAAGGAAGCAGGAGTGAGGGGATGTGCACAAGGATAGGGAACCGATCCATGATCTGGACCCTCCTTTCCTTTTTCCATTCTGAGTGCACCTCCCATCTCCAACTTCTATCATGGACCACAAAGGACAGGGGTGCTGGGGAAGTGGGGGCTGAGGGAGGGGCAGGTAGTCATGGAGCACAGAGGATGGGGTGCTGGGGAAGAGGATGCTGAGGGGCTGGGAGAGGGGTGCTGAGGGGTAGGTGGTAAAGGAGCACAGAGGGAGCGGGTGCTGAGGGGCTGGGATAGGGGTACTGCAGGTAGGTGGTCAAGGAGCACCTCATGCCATTGTTCAACATATTTCTACCAAATCTAGAGATAACCAACAATTTGGAAAAATTAGGAGCTTCTCAAAATCCTTTTCTAGATACCTCATCTCTAATTTTCTATCTCAAACTAGCCCAATTCATGGCTGGAAAAATCTCGCTGTGAAGAAATTCATTTCCTTTACAGAAGAGATTTTATTTCCTGGTAAAAGTTAGCCAAGGTGTCCACGGTGAGCTAGACACCTCACTAATTATATATTAATTGTACACAGACCAAATCATAAACAAGATAATTATTTTTCTTAACTCGGAGTTCACAAGTATCAATAAATATATTTATGGATGGATATTATGCCCCATATTGTTTAGGGATGTGCGAACAGAACTGAGTTTGGAAATTCGATTTGGTTCGAAAATCGAGTTCGGTTCAAAAGTTCAAGTTCAGTCAAATTCCGAACTGAGTTCTTATATTCAAAACCGGGGTTTTGGCCTTCCGAACTGGTTCAGATTCGACTGAACAGTTCGGTTGAATTCGGGTTCGGTTCGAAAGTTCGGTTCGGTTGACCAAACTATTCAAGTTCGGTCCGAACTTTGGAACCGCGTTCGCACATCCCTAATATTGTTGTTAGTCACTCTGGCTGCCGCGTGGCGGGAAGAGCAGGGTATAAGTATGTTAAAAAAAATTTTTAAAAAAAATATATTACCAATTACATTTTTATTTGGAAGTATTTTGTTTCAAATGGGGCAAATTTCTTAAGCTTGCAGTTATTTTATTGCAGTAATTAAAACATCAATTTATTTAGCTCAGGCCATGGAACATATTCAATCAGAGGTGTATGAGAAGTGATAGAACTGCCAAACCCCTAACTTGACTCTAGCTGATCTGGGGCAATTTTTAAAATGGTGACAGCTTTCCACACCATTGCGACATGAATTCTGATTGGTGCCATTAGAAACAATCAATATTCATACTCTTGAAATAGGCAAAATGGTGCTTTTTTGGAAATCTCCCCAGCTCAGCCATTCTAAAGTATAGTAGTAGCAGAAGCAGTGATTCAGGGGTTGGGCGGTACTGAGTAGAAAATTGGAAAAGTGAGCAAGTGTGGGCAAGGTATAGATATGTGGGGGAAGTGTCAAGTAGCACAGACAAGAGGAAGGGGCCTGTCACAGTAGTTTAAGGACCACTCATATGTTCACATTTCCTTTCTGGATAAATTAAAATAAATCTGTATGTATCAATTATTGCAGTCCCCCAGGGCGATAGTCCTGGGAGACTTCAGTATTCATGCTGATGTCAGTTTTGGAAGGGCAGAGCGTGAGTTCATGGCCACCATGACAACCATGGGCCTGTCTCAGAGAGGGGTGAACCCCACACATGTTGGAGGACATACCCTGGACATGATTTTTTGCACCAGTCTTGAGGTGGGGGATCCATTGGTGGGGGAGGTGTCAACAGTGCCCTTGTCATGGACAGATCATTATCTCCTTGAGTCTGATATCCTGGCACATGTCGGCCCTGGGGAGGGTGCAGAACCAGTTAGGTTGGTTCACCCCCAAAGGCTTATTGAACCAGAAAGATTCCGGATTGCCCTTGGGGATATTTCCTCTAACTTCAGTGGCCGTTCACTCGATGACCTCGTGGTCTTCTGGAATTCTATGCTGACAGAGACCATCAACCGTGTGGCTCCCAGGCATCCGCTCCCCAATCACTGACAACGCAGGTCCCATTGGTATATGGAGGAGCTGCGGCGGGATGAAGTAAAAAGGGTGGCAGTTAGAGGAATGGTGGCATCACTCTCGTACTGAAGTTGACCAATTGCAACAGAGTCTGATTACATACCTATGTTGAGGCAGTGCAGGCAGCAAAGAAGGTTTTCTTTGCTGCCCTCATTGCATCCGTGAGGTGAGGGGGCTGGTCAGTTCAGCCTCCCTGAACCTGGATTCAGAGTTATCGAATGCTTGCTGTGACTTGTTTGCAGATAAAATTGCTCAAATTCACCACGGCTTTGACGCAGCACTTTTAACAGTGGGTGAGGCAGAGGCAGTCAAAGTCTCATCTTGTCCTGTTTTATTGGATGAATTGCAAGAATGTGTCACCCTCAGATGTGGGTAATGCTCTTGGGACTGTTCAAGCCACCTATTGTGAATTAGATCCTATTAGATCCATGCCCATCCTGGCTGGTTAAGGTCAGCTGAGAAACATTAGGGCCATTGCTGACCGAGATAGTCAATGCCTCCCTTAGAGAGAGCAGGGTGCCGGATCTCCTCAAGGAGGCGGTGGTACGGCCCTTGCTCAAGAAGCCATCACTCGACATTGACACCCTGGCCAGCTATCGGCCAATCTCTAACCTTCCCTTTTTAGGGAAGGTTATTGAACGGGTGGTGGCTCAACAGCTTCAGGACCATTTGAACCAGGTCAACTTCCTTGATCCCTCACACTCTGGCTTCCATCCAGGTTATGGCATGGAGACTGTGCTTGTGGCCTTGGACAATGACCTCTCCTGAGAATTGGACCAAGGCCACTCGACCCTGATGATTTTGTTAGAGCTCTCGGCTGCATTCGATACCATTGATCACGAGTTGTTGGTGACTCAGCGGGGCTTTTCTTGAATGGTTCCACTCTTTCCTAGCTCTCCCCGGAGCCTCACGTGTGGAGTCCTGCAGGGCTCCATCTTGCCCCCTCTCCTGTTCAATGTGTATATGCAGCCTTTGGTGGAGGTTGTTAGAGACTTTGGCATAAGGTGTTATCCGTGTGCTGATGAAACACAACTATATCTCTCGTTTTCATCAGGCCCAGGTCCGGCAGTATCAGTGCTTACTCAGTGTTTGTCAGCTGTGCAGGACTGGATGAGGACAAACTGCTTGAAGTTAAATCCTGACAAGACAGAGGTGATGGTTGTGGGGAAATCCAGGGGAGCGATGGCCCCCATTATTGATGGGGTCCATCCTCCCCTGGTATTCCAGGTCCATAGTCTGGGGGTGCTCCTTGATCCACAGCTCCGCCTGCATGTCTAGGTGGAAACTGTGACAAAGGGTCAATTCTGCCAGTTAGATCTGGTACGTCAGCTTAGGCCGTATGTCTCAGACTCGGACCTGGCCATGATCATCCATGCTTTTATTACCTCAGGATTAGACTACTGCAATCCACTCTACGTGTGGCTACCCTTGATGACAGTCCGGAGACTGCAGCTGTTGCAAAATGCTGCGGCTCATCTCCTGAAGGGGATTCCTCCGGATTCTGGATCGACCTCTGAAGTCGGCCAGGGACACCCTTCTTCAGTTCCCCAGGTTTCCCGGGTGTCAACCATGAGGAGGGCATTCTCGGGGACTGCACCATGGCGGTGGAACTCCCTCCCATTGGCGGTTCACCTGACTGCTGACCTCCCCTCTTTCCATAAAAAGTGTAAGACCTGACTGTTCCACCGGGCCTTTGTCGAGGGAGATGGGATGGATTAGGGTGGGCTTTTATTGTTTGTGGGGGGTTAATCCTGAAATATTGATTTTAAAGAATGTTATTATATGTTTTAAGAGGTTAGCTTCCCCCGAGATGCTTGTAGCAGAAGGGAGCAGCATACAAATGCTATTATAAATAAATAATCTAGTTACTCTGTAAATTTTGTGATAAATCAAGCAGGTAATGATTTTGGCTCAAGTAGGCACATGAATTAAGTATGAAGTTTATAAATACTGATTTAAAAAGCCTAAATATGAAATGAATGACATGTTTGTTTCATATAGCCACATCTGGGACTCTTGATAACAGTGTAGAAATATTGCTTTTTAATTTTTCTTACCCTATATGGATTTCTTATTCATAGCACTTTAAAAACTGCTTATATTGATTATCTGTGCAGACCTAAACATCTGCTTAATTTGATCTGGCTTCAGTTCTCTGTCACAATAATTAGTTGACCTGCTTCTGGAGAAAGTGTTTGAATATTCTAATCAGAATTGAGAGATTAGTCAAAGCACAAGCCTGTGATTTCATTAGCCTAGAAGAAGAACATTTTTAGTGAAGACATCACAGTAAACTGGCTGATGCTAAATGATATTACACCCTTAAGCCCCCTTAGCACAGACTGAATGCTTTTTTTTTAAAAAAAAAATTTGCAGTCATCTGTACTTCAAATGTGTTAGATGATGTATTGCTACCACCTTCTGTGTTTTATCAGCTAACTTGGAAAACTTAAATCCATCATAACCTTGAAATATCTATTTTGCATGCACATTAGCACCTTAATGAACAGCATAAGGCACACATTTTCGGGGTGATCACAAAGAGATAAAGTTAATTCTGAAGAGTTCAACAGAGCTCAAGTGTGTTAAAATATAGGCAACATGAAGCAGAGGCAGTTGTATTGGTTTTGCTATCTTAAATCTCCCATTTAAATGCAATGACATAAGAATCAGGGGCTGGGATGCTAAGACCTGCAATCGTCGCCAGATTGGGGAAGGTGTTGCGCAGTCTGGACATCTGATTTCCTTGGGCTGAAATATACTCATTATACAGGCACAGGAGTATCTGTATAGTTAAGGTGAGTCACAGATAGAACTTAAGTTGAATTTCTCCATCCATGTAAAAAATTTAACTTAGCAGAAATTATACTTGCAGACTATGGTAGACCCAAAACCTGAATCTAACCCTGAATCTGGTCACAGTATCACTAAGCTACAAGGAAAACATGACTGGCGCTATATAAATGATTATAATAATAATAATAAAGCACTAAAAGGGTAAATTTAAGTAAAAACACAGATGTCATTTAGCTGAAATATGATCTTTTTGCTCCTTGGATGAACTGCTGGGACAAGCCAATAGCTTACATAAACTAAAAGTAAGTTGATAGATACCAAGAGTATGTGCCAACCATAACTTTGACACAGTATGGTCCCACACCCGTTAAGGTAAGGGAAAAATGTAGGGGAAAGGAAATATTAATCATGGTTGGAATAAGGTATGAGGTGCCTTGATAAGGAAAGAATGCACAAAATACTAAATCAAGATTAGCATAAGGTATAGACATTTTGAAGCTGAATGGACATACTTATTGTGTCAGATAATGTGTGATGATGAATAGGAGCCCTGAGTGACAATATAGGGCCCTCTTTGTATCCACCACGAGGGCTTTAGACTAAGCACATAGCCACACACCATTGGTGAAGACACCCAGGGGTGGCAACTCGGGAGGTTATAAGAGGATGTCACAGTGTGAAGGTATTATTTTGACAATAAACCTCATTCCCATCTTTTGTTTCTTATGTGGTCTTGTGTCATCTTTTCTGACCACAAGATTATCTGGGAAGCAGCTTTAGAATCTGGCTGGTCCCAACTCTGCTACCCAGAGAGTCACAAACCATAAGAAATAGACTTGGAGATGGAAAAAACTGATGCACTGATTTCTTTCTTCAGTCCTCCTCACCCTTCCCCTCAGAAGCAGAAGTAGAGCAGACAGCAGGACGGAGGGTGGAGGGTGGTATGTGTGCGCGTGAGAGAGAGATCCTTCCAGTTCTGGCTCTAGGAGTTTTACATGGGCTGAAGAAAGGCAAACCTGTTGCTCACTCCCCTTACAACCTGCTTGAGACTCAGTCTAAAGGATTTCACACATACAGCTATGCCTGGCTGTCACTGTGAGTCTGTATGTCTGGAGGGATCTAATGTTTCCTAATGCCTATCTCCAGCCTGTCTGACATGAAGACTTGCCCTGAGCCTGTTATACACTACAGTATTTTAACTGCATGCTGCCAGAAATCATTAATACACTCAAAGGTCTTGATGTTTCAGGTAGGTGGGTATACTCTATACAACTTAAAAATTCTAGCCGTAAGGGTTCAGAATTCTGCTTATCCAAATCAAGCAACAATACATCTCCATAAACCTGGGGCTGGGGAAAACAAATTATTTCATAAAAATACAGTGGAGAAATTCAAGTCATGTAAGTTCTACTTAAGCAGATTCCACTATATGTATATTAACAACAACAACAACAATTATTATTATTATTATTATTATTATTATTATTATTATTATTATTATTATTGTCATAGTACCAGGAACTGTACAATCATTAATTAGAGACAGATCCTGGACCTGAGAAACTTACAATCTAGGAAAGACATGGAAAGATTCAAGGGTCAGGGGAACATCGGGAGAAGCAGGGAAACATTCACAAGGTTGAGAAGTCACAGGTGCACATGCTTACTTTATTTACAGGGGAGGAGAAGACTCTGGGTGTTCTTAGACAAGTGCCTCCCCTCCCCACCAATCACCCACCCATCATTCATGTTGCAGGGTTGCATAGGGTGTCAATACAGCCCCGCAACATGCATGATGCGTAGGTGATGTGGGTGGTGGAGGGAGAGGCACTTGTCTAAAAACACCATTCAAATGAAAGGACAGTAGGGGAGCATCAGTGACCAATCTGTGGGGAAGAGGAGCTAGGGAAACCGTCATGGAAGAGGTGGATTTCCAGGAGGGATTTGAAGGTTGAGAGGGAGGGAGTAGAGTATGTGTGTTCAGGGAGGGAGTTCCAAGTATAGACACTGCTAAGTCAAATTTTGTGGAACCTCTAAGTTATCTCTGCTTATGCAGAAGTTAAATAAATGTAGCACAACAACATTTATTGAAGCACTACTTTAACCTCCTAGCTAAAATTATCTTTTAAATACCTTTTTTTGAATGATTTTGTGGTAAGGTTTAGTTAAAATGCTGTAGTTTAGACCCACCCAGAGACAGGGAGAAAGAGATATTCCCCAGTTGGCTGGGAAAGTCTGGACCTGCGGTTACTTTTCCTTGCCTGTTGAGATGGGACAGGTGGCCCACTGATCCAGCTGAGTTCAGTGGATGAAGGAAGAAAGAAGGGGCAGACCAGAGTCTGGAAGAAATCTTAATGCAGACACACACAGAGTGTGACCTGCACGTATCTGGGTCCCAACATTTCTCAAAGGTTGAGGCAGTGCATCATCTTTTCTGTATCCTGCTGAAGACTTTTCTATTCTACAGCTACATTTATTTATAAAATCATTTAATGGCCCCGCCCCTCCTGCTCCAAGCAGTCCAGGGTGGTTTACAATGTTAAAACATATAAAATCAATAAAATCATAAAATAGAATAAAAAGGGAAGGCACAAAACCAAACCACCCCCTTCCTCCCATCCCACCCTATGCTCCATCTCCCTCACCAAATGCCAGGAAGAACAGCCAGGTTTTACAGATACAATGGAAGAAGGGCCTCCACCGGGAGGGAGTTCCACAGTCTAGGTGCAGCCACCAAGAATGCCCTCTCCGCAGTCCCCCCCCCGGGCCACACAGGAGACCTCAAGAAGGGTGCCCCCAGCGAACCGTAGAGGCCGCTCCAGAGCACAGAAAGCAAGGCAGTCCCACAGGTAAGTCAAACCAGGATCCACTGCTGGTTCCCTTAAATGCATTTTTTCCTCTCATTTTACCTTCCACTTTTCAACTGTATTTAATGGATTTTACATTGGTTTTCAGTTGTTTTGTGGTATAATATTGTATTTTATTATACTAACATTGTGAACCCCCCAAACACCATTTCATCAGGTTAGGTGGTCCATACATTTATTTAACTTATTTATTAAAATACTTGATACCCTGCCCCTCCCACCCACGGCGGCTCAGGGCAGCTTACAAAATTAATGAAATAGACAACAATAAAATTCAGTTAAAATTCAATCAATATTAAAACATACATCTCAAGGACAGACTTCCACATCCCTCCCCCAACCCATACACCCCTCACCCCACTCCCTCATTAAACACCTGCCAAAACAGCAAGGTTTTACAGTATTTCTGGAAGGAAAGAAGATCCAGGGACAAGTGGACACCAACCGGGAGGGAGTTCCACAGCCTCAGGGTGGGTACCGAGAATGGCCTCCCCATCGTCACTACCAGGCATACCTGGGGGACTTCGAGGAGAGCACCCCTGACCGACCACAAGGGACGGTCCAGAACCTGGGGAGTGAGGCAGTCCCACAAGTAAGTGGGGCCCAGGCTGAGAAGAACTTTATAGGGGAGAACCAACACCTTGAATTGGGCCCAGAAGACTATAGGCAGCCAGTGCAACGAGCACAAAATCAATGTTATATGCTTACAATGACCCATCCCCATCAGGAGACAGGCCACTGCATTCTGCACCAGCTGCAGTCTCCGAGCCATCACCATGGGTAGCCCCACATAAAGTGCATCGCAATAGTCTAGCCTCTAGGTGATGAAGACATGGATGACAGTAGCCAAGTCCGAGACTGAGATATATGGCTGAAACTGACAGACCAGATGTAATACGCAAAATGTGCTCATCACAGCTGCCATTTGAGCATCCAGGCAGAGCTGTGAATTGATGACCACTCCCAGACTATGAACCTGAAGGACCAGAGTGGAACAAACCTCGTTAATGACAGGAGTCCTCCCCACCCCTACAGTCGCACCCACTAGCATCACTTCAGTCTTGTCAGGTTTCAGTTTCAGATGACTCGCCCTCATCCAGTCCTCTACAGCTGTCAAACACCGCATAAGCACTGAGACTGCCAGGCTTGGATCAGATGAAAATGAGAGGTACAGCTGGGTGTCATCAGCATATTGATAATACTGAATGTCAAAACCCCTCACCACCTCACCTAAAGGCTGCATGTACACATTGAACAGGAGAAGGGACAGAATAGATCCTTGTGGGGACCCATAGGTAAGACCTCGGGGAGACAAAGAAAAATACCCCAGGACCACACGCTAAGTTCTTCCAGCCAGAAATGAGCAGAACCATTCAAGAACAGTACCATCCACCATGACTCAGTCCCACAAACGACTCACCAGCATCTCGTGGTCAACCATTTCAAAAGCAGCAGATAGATCAAACAAAATCAGTAGTCGAACACCCCTGGTCCAACTCATGGTGCAGGTTATCAAGCAAGGCCACAAGTGCAGTCTCAGTGCCATAACCCAAGTGAAAGCCAGACTGAGAGGGGTCCAGAAAACTTATGTGGTCCAGATAGTCTTGAAGCTGCTGAGCTACCACCCATTCAACAACCTTCCCTAAAAGCGGAAATTTAGAGAGTGGCCAATAGCTGGCAAGGAAATGAATATCAAGCGATGGATTTTCGAGCCAGACCAGCACCTCGAGACAGTCCAGCACCCTGTCCTCCCCAAGAGAGGCACTTGATCACCCCTGACACCAACAGCCCTAGCATCTCCCAGCTGACCTTAACCAGCCAGGATGGGCACAGGTCCAGTTCAGAAGTTGTAGCCTGAACAGCCCCAAGCACATCCCCTGCATTGGCAGTTGAGACTGTGTTAACACGAGACCCCCTGCCACGTGAGATTATTGGGAGGTTGGTTCCCCAATATCTGCTCTATCTTTAAATTTAGGGGAGTTAACCAAATTAGGGGGTCTCCTCATGTTCAAGGGATCAAGCTTAGGACAGTACGCGCTACAGGCAGTTTATGTACCCTCCCCAAATAGAAAGAGAGAGAGAGAGACAGGTGTCCAATAATAACAAGTTTATTGATATATAGGTAACACAGAGAAACACAGCCCCAGTCTGGATGGTGGGATTTAACAAGGGGAAAACACAAGCGGTTTGCAAGGATTGTAGGAGAAGAGAGGGATGGTGTTCTGGTGTTGGTTCAGTGAAGGGGAGCAAGAGAACACGACAGGGAGAGAGAAAGAGACAGGGAGAAAGAGAGATTCCCCAGTTGGCTGGGAAAGTCTGGACCTGCGGTTACTTTTCCTTGCCTGTTGAGATGGGACAGGCGGCCCACGGATCCAGCTGAGTTCAGTGGATGAAGGAAGAAAGAAGGGGCAGACCAGAGTCTGGAAGAAATCTTAATGCAGACACACACAGAGTATGACCTGCACGTATCTGAGGTTGAGGAAAAAATATGGGGCAGTTAAAGGGTGCAGACAAAGGAGTTTAGGAGGCTACGAAGGGTCGTTTAGGGTGTACAATGGGCTAATGAGGGGAGGTTACTTCCATGACAAACAGGGCTATACAAGATGGACAAGATATCTTTGACACTGGGGGATGAGAGGACTAACGATCGGCTTCCTGGAACACAAAGGATACACCTGGTCTACTTAACACAAGGGATCCCTAGTCTCGCTGGCATGGGGGATGTTACTGAGCTAAGTCATGTCCCTGAGGCTTTGATCAATAGAAAACACACCCTTGTCCTAATGACTCCATTCTTACTTTGTGTGTCTTCCCTTTATTCTTTCTTCCAAGCTGAAAACTGGTATCTTGCATGAGTGAGCTAGTGATCCTGGCATTGGGCCCGATCCTTACTTTTGCTTTACTTTTCTCCTGCAACCCCCCCCCCCTCTTTTTGCTTGTGCACCTCGTATGGGGAGGCTTCCCTGTCAAGCCTCTATCCCCATGTTCTCTGGCCTCCGTTGGTCCCTGGGGCATTTTTGCATGCCCTTTCTCTCAGGTCCCTTGGTCTCAGTTTACATAGCAGGAGTGGGGGTGGTGGTACCCATTTTTGGGGAATTTAGGGGTCCATTCTTATCAACTGATCAAAAATGATCCCACAAAACTGGACAAGCTGGAGAATTCATAACCACAAGTTCCCCTACCGCATCAATCGCAGCATCAAAGTCATGGTGAATGCGAGCCATTTTCTCCATAAAATAGTCGACGAACATGTCATAGAAAGCACTGGATGACTCAATTTCTAGGCGGAGACAGACTGGACTGACCAGACCTCTCACCACTCAAAAAAGCTCAGCTGGACACAACTTTGCAGGTGCTATGATGGCAGCAAAAAAATCCTTCTTTGCTGCCTGCTCATCCATGGCATAGGCTTTCAAACTAGCTCTATGCTGCCATCTGTTGTCTTCAGCATGAGTACAATGCCACTGTCACTCTAACTGCCTCCCTTCCTGCTTCAGTCATCACAGGTCCTCTGTAAGCCACAGACACGTGTGGCATCAATACCCAGGAAGCAGATGCCTGGGAGCTGTCTGGTCAATGACCTCAGTCAGCAAGATACTCCAAAAAGCCACAAGGTCATACAGTGAATGGCTTTTGAGGTCTGAGGGTAACTCCCCAAGAGCATTCCAGAACTTACTTGGTTCCAGAAGTCTCTGGGGGCAAACCAACCGAGTGAGTTCTGCACCCACC
>QEPC01008451.1:2832426-2844342 GCA_003113815.1 Sphenodon punctatus | reverse complement strand
GCCAATTGGCCAGCAGAAATGTCAACCAAATATCCTCATTCTGTGCTGTGACCACCCCAGCATCTCTCCCCCACTTGTTACTGGGAAGTCAGAAGCACCTGTTTATGAAAGAGTCGATACTAGAGATTTTCTTATGTCCTCTGTCACAGTGCTGCAGGATGTGATTGTGATGATAACTGGCCAGCCTGGATGTGTAAACTATGTCTCCTGATTACTGGGATGCTATCCCAAAAGTCCCAGTTATGTCCCTTCTATGCCCGCCTTGAAGCCACTACAATTGGTCCTGTAAAGCTGGAAGCATGCAGTAATTTGTCAGTGAATGTGTCTGTCAGTGTTTTGGGTTGCTCCACATCCTCCCTCCTACAGCATCCCTCCCCCTGCCATGCCAGGTACCTGCCTTTGACTGACACAGGCACTGCATGTGCTGCTTTTTATCTGAATAATGGTCTTCAAGGGGACAACGTCAATTACTTATAAAATTGGTTCCTTTTATCAAATTGTCCTGCAGTTTGGTACAGATGACAGGGAAGGTATGTGATACATTCCTGTCAAATGTCTTCTAAACAGGATGCAATATACAAATGTTACATCTGGAAATGTATTTGTAAGTTAATGTCTTACACCATCAGAACCCGTTATCCAATCTGTCTGACAATTGGCAGGAGTATTAAGCTTGTGGATGGACATAATATTCACAGGTTTCATGCAAATTAGATGGAAGATAAAGAAGTTGTAGCCATGAATGTGTCTGGAGCTTTTCTTAAAATCACAACATTCAATTGCTTCTAAAATCGGTTGCCTTTATTTAATCTTTCCAAACATTGGTACACATAATGCCCTCTATTGCGGGTACAATTTTCCCAATTTTCATCACAATTCAATAAGAAACATAAAAGTTATAGCCAGAAATATGTTTTTCATTTTTTTCCCTTTATTTCAAAAACAAAATATCATTTTTATTGCTATTTTCTTTATTATTTGTTGTTTTTGTTTTTGCAATAACGATAATAAAAATGACCATTTTCATTATCATTATTGTAATAATGAAAATGACATGCACACCGTGAAATCAAAACATCTTAGTAGAAAACTTGTTCTTGTACGTTGTTCTCTGTTTCTAGATAAAAGTGGTTCTGTTTAGACTTGGTTTCTTATTTCACCTGAACGCCACCCTCCTGATTCCAAAAGACCTTTTTGAAGGTTCTCACTAACTTTTGATATTTTTCTTCCATATTCTGTGTGCCAGAAACTGGTTCCCTCTCATTTTTTAAGTGCTGTGTCCAAAACTATTTTTTAGAAAGCACATTATTTCTAAGACCCTTTTTGCACAGACGTACAGACCCCTCCCGCATGTGTGTGTGGGGGGGTCCATGTGATCACCGCAGCAGGTGAGTGGGGGAGCTTGTGGGCTCCTGCGCCCATTGCCCAAGCACAGAGCAACGGGTGCCAGTGGTGGATGCAGCATGCATGGAGATGGGTGGAGGTGGGTGGGTGTCCGTCCGATGGGCCACCCACCCACCGCAGCCTCCACCCATCCCCTAGCACCGCCGGCCTGTTTGAAAAGGGCCTTAATGCCAGCTTTTTCATGACTTCCCAAAAAATCTGGAGTGCCCATTCACTATGTTTGTTCTTACCTTTTGTATCATCTCTCTCACCTTTAGTACCCTTTCTTCCTCAACTGGGCCTGCCCTGAGCTGCTGCCCTCCTCACCCTTCCTTTTGAGATAATGGTATGGTGTAAGCCCAAAGCTCCCTTCCCCTCCCCTGTTTTTCTTCTCTTGGATTCTGAGATTGAAACAAGAGCATAGTCTACCACAAATTGCAGTTTTGATTGGCTGCCTTTCTAAAGGACTTTCCCTAAAAACTAGCTGATTTCCTCAAGTGAATATGCAATCTTTATCAATCTGAAGGAAACTCTGAATAGTCTAAAAATACCTCATTGGTTCCAACTATGCTTTTGAAATCAGTGACAGATAATGGGTAATGGAAGCAGGACTGTCTGGCATCAAAATGCTACAAAAAACATGCTTCCTTCTATAAATTCTCTCTGAACCAGGTGGCAGTTCAGTATATTATAATACCATGTCCTTATATAAAGGGTGTTACTCTCCCTGGAGCTAATAAAGAATCATGTCCCAAGGGTAAGCACGCAATACGTTAAGGGCAATCGTTTCTGATTTATTACTACAGATAAGCTGACAAATACAAAAGATGTTTAGCTCCACAGAACTATTTGTACAGCTCCTTGGCCATCATTGAGCTGATGTATTAATTCAGTAGGTAGGTAATCCAGTAATTAATTAAATCTGATTATACTAATGAAACATAAGTAAAGAGAAGCATGCTGAGTATTACTAACTTAAAACAGATTTAGATTACCAAAGTCACAACGAAATACCTTCATTCCAACAATCATATCTGATGCAATTGATTCCAGCTGGGTTTGTGCTGAATTGTTTAATCGCAGATGATAAAGGATTTAAGAGAAACACACTGACATAAAACTGTAAAACAACCAAACCAACTTGTTGAATTAGAAGAGGTGGCTACACAGGGAAATGTACATCCATGTTATTAGGAGTCTGATAACAGGGGTGGGAAGCCCCCAACTTGTGGGTCAAAGCAGTTTGTGAGTTTCTTTTTTTTTTTGCACTTTTGGCACCTTTCTAGTTCCAAGATTGGGCCCATTGATCCAGTCCCTCTCCTCAAGAGCCAAAAGGGTGAGCTCTGGACAAGGGAGCAGAGAGGAGGGCACACATTCACAGATGGGGGAAAGAGTCTATGGCATAGATTCGTGATCCGATTCCTTCTCTTCCTTTGCCTCTTTTGAGCACCTTTTACATGCCTCCACCCCCCACCCCACTCCCATGCAATCCATGGGACTTGTACTAACTTTCAAAGTAGTTTGTGGGAGGGAAGAGTTTCCTCACCCCAAGAACCACTGAAAGAACATTGTCAATCTTTTTCCATAGAGCTTAAATGAAACTCTGGGTGACAACAAACTAGACAGGGATGAACTGGATCCCCTGCCCACCCCAGAGAGCACCACCACAGCCGCCCACACTTTGGGATGATGGGGAGGGCACTACAAGCAAACAGCTCTCCTATGGGCAATCTGGGCAGGGTTGCCATCATAAGTCCTTCCATGCCTGCGCAGCAGGATCGAGCACCAAGAAGGAGCTGCTACAAAACAGCCCATGGGGGGGGGGGAAGCAGAGGAGCACCCTCACGCCAGCTACAAAACAGCTGATTGGGGTGCAGAGAAGCTGTCCCCCCAAAAAAAAATCACTGAGGGTTTCTTTAATGTCATATTGTTCTTACAAAGTCATCTTTTTGCAAGCCAATTTTATTAAGGGATTCGGTTATCTCTCAGGAAGTTCAATCACGGTAGTTATTTTTAAACTCTCTTTTGGCCAACAGTGTGTGATCAAAAAGTAGTAGGGAGAGATATTTTATTTATTTACTTACATTTTTATAGGGAGAGATTTTATTTATTTACTTACATTTTGATGAGGCTCGGAATGGGTTACAGTTAAACGTTAATCCAAAAAAACATAAAAGTTGACCCAGACATTAAAATACCCCAATAAAACCAAATAAAAACAGATTAAAATCCCTTAACCCACAAAACCTCCAACCCTACCCCTGCCTGCCAAATGCCTGGCCAAACAAAAAGGTCTTACATTTCCTCCAGAAGATGAACAGACTCAGGCTTAGATGAACCTCCAAGGGGAGGAAGTTCCATAATTGTGGCACAGCCACTGAGAATGCCGCATTGCATGCCCTCATTGTAGAAACCTGGCGAGCAGATGGAATCTGCACTTCCAGCTGACCTTAGAGCTAAGCAATGGCTCCACTCAAATTGCTTCCCCATTCGCTGCCCTGGGCTAGATAAGGACCCAGCAGGAAACATATGTGCAATGTTATGGCTTCCTAGCTTGTGTTCCTGATCCTTAGTGTGCCTCATATTTTCTAAGTTACAAATACACACCAAAGGGCACTATACTTCACAGTAAACTGCACAATGGATATTCATATATACAACATCAATCAGTCACCAGACCGCACAAACAAAAGGCACACAAACAAAGCCCAAAAGCTGTTCAAAACATTCCAAGCTCCTCCCAAGTTCCCCCCACGCTGTCCTGTGTCTTCCCCTCAAAACGCCAACATGCCCCAACCCCATGGTCCCCTTCAGGGCTGCTCTCCAACCTACACTATTCTACATCTCCACCATGCGCGCTGAGAATCATTCCAGTGGAAAAACAAATACAACTAAATGAACCACCATTTTAAAAAGTTCCAACTTAAAACTCTAAATCAAACACACACAAAAAAACTCTCCAATTCAAACTAGCCCACCACCATTAAAAAACTCACCCCAAACCTTCAAACACACCACACCCACTGTGCTCCCCATTCACAGTCCACACAACTGGTACCCAAAAAACAATAAAGTCACAAAGACAAACCAACAACAATAAATCCACCTACCAAGCAAACCAAACTCATTCAATATTTCAAATAAAACTTTTCCCAGGAAGAATTTCCCAGAGGGAAGGGCCCCTGGCACGCCAGCAATGGCAGCCATAGGGTGGTTTGTCGCGCTCCATATAGTAATGGGCCAAGGTGGGGAAATGGCTGCACGGCTGTTGCTGCTGGGCTACTTTGGGCTACTCATGGGCTCTTGTCTCATTTGTTTTCACCCTCTCTATTTCAATGCACAGCAGGGAGAGTTGCAGGGAACCCGGCCAGAACAAGGCTGGCGAAGCACGTCCCGGCCGGCGTTACCCCTGGCAACCAGGCGAGCTCCAATCAGGGAGCATGGGCTCAGGGGCCCTGCTTCATTTGGGGACAGGGCTTTCTTCACCAGCATGCCGAGCCTCTAACCACCATTCGTGGTGGTGAGGCAATGGGAGCAAGCCCCCAACCCTCCCTCCCAGGGGTACTGCGGGATTCTCCGGTTGCTGTAAGGGGCCAGGATGGAATTTTTGATGAGATTTCTATATTGACATCAAGATTCTTGCTTTTTTGCCTTCCTCGCAGTGCCTCTACTGATTAGGCTGATCAAGAGACATCAAGGTTAGAAAGTAAGGGAGGAGTTTGTAGTTTAGGTATGTTCATTGTCACACTCTTGAGGGGGTCCAGTACTGTTATATAGTTTTAAATAGAATTTGGTTAGCAGTGGAGTCATCTCCTTAAGAGATGGGGAAGCAAGACCGGGCGCAAAGGCAGGGCACGGCCAGCACCAGGGTTAGCATCCTGAGGAGGGGTATTTTCGGTGGCGGGCAGGGACATGAACGGTCCCCAAGCTTTCAGCACTCAGGATCCTTACACCTGTCCAAAAAAGGACACTGTCCCCTTTGGGCCAAGGCCACAAGCCAAGGGGGAGATGATTGATAAGGTTGGGGAATGGAACTGGAGGGCACATCCAGCCCACCCACCCCTTTTCGACCATATGTTTGGCAGCCAGGGTGAGCACGCTCCTCCAAGCCTGATCCTTGAACCTTGCCTCACAGTGGAACTACATGGGCTGACCGTTCGGTGGCCTCGTAGACCCCACATTAGTCCGGGTGGGGCAACAGTACCCCACTCTGCATCACAAGCCTTCTCCGGCCAATGCATCCCATAGCAGAAGTGGGTGAACATCTGCCAAACTGACAGGCAGATGACTCATGGGCTACTTTGGGCTATTGTCTCATTTGTTTTCACCCTCTCTGTTTCAATGCACAGGTTAATTCAAACATTTTTTCAGATTCAATACAAGTGACTTAGCATCTATTTGATTGTGTCACATCCAATCAAACCAACAGTCTCATATAAAGCACAACAAAATTTTGCCAATATGATCTGATAACAGTCACTGGTAATGTAAAACTCTGGCTGTTATAAGCAGGGAGCTGTGTTCACTGTCTTTTCCACATTGCCACCAATGGGGAAGATGCAGTAAACACTGGTCCTCAATTACAAGGTTGCTTCCAAAAAAAATACATTCAGAGTATCATATCATTTTGATTAGCCCAGGTTTGAAATTAAGAAGTAGAACTAGAAGCAATCAGGTTTGTGGGGAGTTATGTCATCTTCCACATTTCTTACAGTTAGGGCCATTTCTTACCCTTTCGCTTAATAAAATGTTTCCAGATATTATGGTTGCAGAGGTCACCTTGAAACTACACATACACAACGGAAACTCGGCAGCCTAAACCAATAGCTTTCAGCAGCATGAGCTGTCCTATTCATCTTAATCAAGGCTGTTTGGATTTGGATTTTGAGATCTGGCATTTTTCCATGATACCACAAAATGGGTTCTTAAGATGCAGATTATTTGGGTGTTTGCCCCCAAATGTTAGGAATATTTATTGAGGTGAGAATCCCAGTGGAGCAAAGGACAATTGCACAGCATTCAAAGGGTGGAGAAGGTTAAGACACCCTTCCGAGTGTCTTTATCTGCCTAGGATAGCACAGATACATTGTGAACACTTCTAGCTTTATGGTAGAAATTTAAATCTACAGAATTAGTTCTTTGTTAATTTAGCAGAATCAGTGGTAAGATCCTTACACTGCAAAGAGCATAACATTGTTCCATCTCTGCGTCCTGAGATTGTATCTCTAACAGAATGATTAACGGGCACAAGTTCATAACCCCAGGGAAGCTGGGATCCATGCAAAATTGTCATGTGCACCTCCTTCTAACAAGGATTTTTGGTGACACACAGTGACTAACCCGTTAGAAAAGAAAAACATTGCCTTAATTAATTCAATTTTGATGTTCAGTTAAGAATAAGATCCCTTTCAGGAGTTGGGGCGCTCTTCATTGCTGGGCTATATGATGTGCATATGTTGTTATTTCTAATTTGTGCGTGGGTTTCTTGTGAAAATATTGGGGCGGTTTCCAGTGAGGGGCAGGATCCAGACCACTATCCTGGCTGCCCCTGGTGGAAGAAAAGAGCGATTTCCTGCAAGGGTGGGGCCTGTAACACTTGGCTGTTGCCCTCCCCCACCTCCACCCACACCTCTCTGCTGCTATTTAAATGGTGGCCACCCCTTTTGAAAACAATGGGAGCTGTTTGCTGCAGGGGTAAGAGGCTGAACTTGTAACACCCTCACCCACACTACTATTTAGAAGCTGACTATCCCTGGTATGTCTGAAACAAGAAATCTCGATGAGTGCTGTTTCCGTCAGAAACAGGGACATTTGCCAAGGTTCACATGACACAGAAACTTACTGGCTTTACTGCCATTTCCCCCATTTTCCATTAGTTTTTACAAGTTGAACAGGGTGATTACAGGTCGGTCCCAAGCCCCATGTCTGCCCTGCATGCATTCCCGGGAGATGTGAAGAAGAAACATGCAAGCTAAAGTGCGAGGAAAGTGCTGGAAATTGCCATAAAAGTGCTGTAAAACTGCAGTAAAATTCCAGAAAGTGATTAAAAAGTCTCAGAAAGTGACAAAAATGACCCTAAAAATGGGAGAAGCACAGAATCACCAGAAATTGATGAAATATTTATTAAGCCCAAGCAGTGTACCTGGCACTGTATAATCAATAGTTATAGACAGTTCCCTATGCCCAAGAGGTTTGCAATCTAAGAGACAAGGGAGGGGGAAGACAAGGGAGAGGCGAACGTCAGGAGAGACCAGAGTACATTTATGAGGCGGAGAAGTTGCAGAAGTACTAACAGACACTTGCAAGATATCCCGAAAGGTCGGTATTTCCCTTCAGAACGGGAACACTTCCTTTCATCTCAGCCTTAGTCCCTTGAAAGTAGCTGCCTGTGGAAGGTTGTTGTTGCTTGGGCGGAGGCCGAGTCTGGGGGTGGACTAGCCTTAGATTGTTTTAATATTTTTATGGGAGTGGAGGGAGGGAAGCAAGGTTGGAGGTTGGGTGGGTGAGAGGATGGTATGTATGGGGGGAGCCACAACTGTGCCCCAGTGAGGGGGGGTACTAGACTGGTGGGAAGTGGGAGTTGGTGGGTGGGTGTGATAGGATTGAATGGAATATGAAGGGTTTTATTTAGGTATTTTAGTAAACCTGTACTTAGAGCTGTTTAAATTAGCATTTGGTATTTTGTACTATGCTTTTTAAGGGTATACAGGATGAGGGAGGAAATTTATATAGATTGTGTTGTTATATATTGTTTTACATTGTTGTAAACTGCCAAAGACCATTTTCAGATTGGGTGGTACACAAATCAAACAAAGCAGAGAATATTGTAACTTCAATGGTTTTTTTTAAAATGCGCCCCATGCATTGCAGAGTCTGCAGCTGCTTTTAGATGAGTGGGTCGCACTCACATGACTTTTGAAAATCCCACAGGCCAAGATTAGACAAGATGATTTGCATGTTAAAGCCAGTCGTGCATTCTTTTAAAACCGTGAACTAAATACCTTGACGTCAAGGTATTTAGGTTCGCGATTTTAAAAGAATGCGCGACAGGCTTTAACGCACAAAATGTCTCATTTAATCCAGGCCTGCGGGATTTTAAAAAGTCGTGTGAGTGGGTCACACATCTGACCCTAATATTAATACAGCATAAATTCCTATGAAAGCCAATACGGTATTCTTAAATCACAGTTAGCTTTGTTTTTACCATATTGCACAAAAAGCTGTTTGTTTGTTACTGCTAGTTACATTTTCCTGCAGTATAAATAGCAGTGATAAACTGATCGTTCAAAGTGTAATTAAGAGAGACTGTGTTCAAGGAAGCAGGCAAGTGTCAACATCATACATCAAGGAAGTTGCCTAACAGCATAGGTAACAAGGTAAAAACGCAGCCTATCATTTGTAATTAGGTAGTATGAATTATACTGTGTATTTTAAACTATATTAAAGCATATGTCCTGATTTTCAATGAAATAGCAAAGTGGCAGCAAAACCACCAGCAACATCTCAGTTTGTGCCAGGAGATACACTAGTTCGCAGGAATCCTGCGGGAATGAGGACACTGCAGATGTCAGACAGAGAAAGCTTTCACCCTAAAAGTTAATGATAACATGATCAGACACTGATATATCAGATGGAAAGAAACCCCCAAACATAGCACCAGTCACCTCTATAAATCACAGCCTCAAGTAGCAGTGCTAGCTCTTTTTGTAACAGTAACAAACTCACAAGGCTGGAGCTATTCCAAGCCAACAGCTTTTTACATAATTAGGCTACCTTGTAAGCTTTAAACATTAACAATCTCCTAGGGCTGTTCCCGAATTTCCACAAATTACCAACACTTTTGTATATTTTCTTCTGTGCTTCTGCAGTGCAGTGCTCAGTAAGAAGCATAGGATGGAAGAATGAAACAGTCCTGTGTTACTGTCATCCACAGGTGTTTCATGGACATCATCAGGATTTGTGAAGGACGTAGGACAAGGCACATGAAAAAGCTTGAAATTACAATATTCTCTTCTTTGTTTGATTTATACACTACTAATACAAAAATCCATTCAGAAAACAAGGGACCTGGAACTGGAAATCTAAAAATCTGGTATACCTCATTCAGTGCACTAAATTCCCCCACGGAAACTATGTAAGTGAAACCCACCAACCCTTGCACAAATGCGTGAACTCGCACAGAAAAATGATCATGGACAAGAGCATAGATTCTACTGTTAGTATTCATTTCTCACAAAGTGACCACTCCATTTCTGACCTCTCTGTCCTTGTCTTAAAATGAAACCTACGCAACACCAATTAAAAGGGGAGACTGACAACAAAATGTCATAGCTCTTCTAGAAACAAAAAACAATGGATTCAATTTGGATATAGGTTTCACAAGTCATTGCAGAAATGTGTAAGTGTAATGACTGCTGACACCACAGGAAGCTTTATGTTTACTTATTATCAGGAGCTCTTACTCTTCCCACCTATCATGTTGTATTCCACCCTTTTGAATTGTGGACCTTCTACTTTGGGCTCACCTTTTCCTCCCCTCCCTTCCCTTCTGCTATTGTTTCTAGTCACTATATAAACCTCTCTGCTTTGCTCAGTCTCCAGTTCTAATTCCCGACTTGCCTGATGAAGGACCCTGTCCAAAAGCTTGCATGCCTCCACCAACTGTAGTTAGTCCAATAAAAATATCACTGTCCTACTTTGTCTCCATTGCTTATATTTGGGACCAACACTGCAACCTTACTTTCTCGATACAACAGTATTAATCTAACAGTGGCAATTTATTTCACTTGTATATTCTAAGCTTGTGATTGTTTTCAATTATAAGCTGATTTTTAAAAAAAATAAAAAAATTAAGAATATTTTCTTGGTTTATTATTAGCCATGATCAAGAGAACACTGAACACAGCTAAGGAGCGTAACGATAAAAATAGATTGTTTTGGTTCTCTGATTCCAAGGCTGGTTTTCCATGCCCCCCCATTAGCACCTTCAAGTGTCTGCTCTGCTGTGTCATGCCAGATGTGGCTACAGAGAAAAGGATTTTGGTTAGGGGTGGGTGAGCAGATCGCGGTTCCGGTTCGGCTAGGTCTGGTTCAGTTCGCCTGTTCGGTTGGGTCATTCGGTTTGTTCGCCACATTCGGGTTCGGCCGTTCATTTCGGTCCTGTTCAGTTCGGTTCGGGCGTTCAGAAAAAGGGTCTCTGTGCAAGGAATGATGGCTCGAGACCCATAATGGTGGGTCCTAGAGCTAGAGTGGCAGCTTCTAGGTATTGGCCACAGCCCTCCTTGCCAGTATTTAATTTAATTTAATTTAATTCATTTATTTATTTATTTAGTCAATTTGTATCCCGCCCCTCCTGAGAACAGCTCAGGGAGGCAGCTCTGGGGCCAGTAACTTGGCCCCAGAACCCTGACGGTGGGTTCTGGGGTGGAGTGGCTGTTTCTTGATGCGGTGGAATGACATCGTCTCTGTGCGAGGAATGATGGCCCCAGACCCATGATGGTGGGTCCTGGGCCTAGAGTGGCAGCTTCTAGGTATTGGCCACAGCCCTCCCTGCCTGTAACTTGGCCCCAGAACCCTGACACAGGGTCCTGGGGCTGGAGTGGCTGTTTCTTGATGTGGTAGAAAGACACTGCCTCCGTGCGAGGAATGATGGCGGGTCCTGGAGCTAAGGTGGCAGCTCCTAGGTATTGGCCACAGCCCTCCCTGCCTGTAACTTGGCCCCAGAACCCTGATGGTGGGTCCTGGGGCTGGAGTGGCTGTTTCTTGATGCTCTGGAAAATTGAATCTCTGTCCGAGGAATGATGGCCCCCGACTCATGACGCTGGGTCCTGGGGCTACAGTGGCAGCTTCTGGATATTGGCCACAGCCCTCCATGCCTGTAACTTGGCCCCAGAACCCTAGCAGCGGGTCCTGGGGCTGGAGTGGCTGTTTCTTGGTACGTTGGAATGACATCGCCTCTGTGCAAGGAATGATGGCCCCAGACCCATGATGGTGGGTCCTGAGGCTGGAGTGGCAGCTTCTAGATACATATTGGCCACAGCCCTCCCTGCCTGTAACTTGGCCCCAGAACCCCAATGGCGGGTCCTGGGGCTGGAGTGGCTGTTTCTTGGTACGGTGGAATGACATTGCCTCTGTGCGAGAAATGATGGCCCCAGACCCATGATGGTGGGTCCTGGGGCTAGAGTGGCAACTTATAGATACATATTGGCCACAGTCCTCCCTGTCAGTAACGTAGGCCCCAGAACCCTGACAGTGGGTCCTGGGGCTGGAGTGGCTTTTATATATATATCTAACTGCTATTAACTATTCTAAAACGTATTGAACTAAATGGAATATCCTAATAATTAACTACAAAGGCCTTGTCCTACAAAACACTGTATCTCTATCTCTATAACTAAGCTAACTACTATGTATATCTATCTAGTAACTGTCTAGCTAATAACTATCTATCTATATCTACAATATTACACAGGGGGGAACACAGGGAGGGGTACAAAAATGAAATGAAAATCAATCTAATAATATTCCTACTCT
>QEPC01008451.1:2814324-2828743 GCA_003113815.1 Sphenodon punctatus | reverse complement strand
AGAGAGTTGTAGGAGTTAGCTTAGTGATAGAGATAGCGTTAGTGATTTAGTTTTAGTGTTTGTAGGAGTAGGTCTGTGTACTTATTAGATAATCCATTTAGTTCATACTAGCATTTAGAATAGTTAGTAGCAGTTAGATTTAGTGTAGATATATATATATAATATTAGATAAAATAAATAAATAAAAAAAACCATACAAAAACAAAAAAAACAAATAAAAAACAAAAGAAAACCATATAAAACTCCAAAAAAACAAAAAAAAATATAAAAAACAAAAAAACACCCAGAACAACATTTGCCAAACGGCTGAACCAAACAGCCGAATGGCCTAACTGAACAGCCTGTTCGGACGACCGAACCGAACAGCCGAACCCAAACTCGGCGAACTAGCCGAACTGCCGAACCGAACGGACGAACCGAACTCAGCCGAACTGAACTGACGAACCAAACGCAGCCGAACCGAACGGTCAAACCCGAACCACAATCTGTTCGCCCATCCCTACTTCCCAGTAGCCTTGACTGAGGCACGAGCTACCTTCAAATGAGCATTCCAAGAAGGGGCAGCCGAAATTGTAACACCCAGATATTTGTATTGATTTACTTGTTCAATATTATTTCCCCCTAAGGACCACTTATGTTGCTTCCGCTGCCTACCAATCACCAATACCTTTGTTTTAAAGTAATTTATCTCTAATAATTCATTCTTACAATATCGAGCAAAAGCTTCCATAAGTCGCCTTAAACCAATCTGGGTCCTAGCTACCAATGCTGTATCATCAGCGTAAAGTAAATTTGATATCCTCTGGCCATCTATCTCCACCGGATGGTAGGCTGGATCCTCCAATTCCTCTCTCATGTTGTTCAGATATAAGTTGAACAATATGGGGGCTAAAAGGCATCCCTGTCTTACCCCCCTTTCCACCTTCACCTGTCCAGAAAGTGCACCCAACCTATTTGTTCTAACCCTCAGTGTAGTCCTTGAATGTAAAACTTGAAGCAAATACAACAATCTGAGGTCAATGTGGTAACTAATCAATTTATCCCATAATCTTTCCCGGGAAACTGAATCGAATGCCATTTTCTTGTCTACGAAACATATATATAAACTTGATCTATGGCGCAGATGTACATACTTGTAAATTAGATGGTCAATTACCAAGATATGATCTGTCGTAGACATCCCTTTTTTGAATCCAGCCTGCTCTGGTCCTATCAATCTTTCACTATCAACCCATTCTAGAATCCTATTCAGGAGATACCTAGAATACAACTTCCCCACTACACTGAGGAGGCTTATTGGGCGATAATTAGCTGGCTCTAGGGGATTACCCTTTTTAAATATGGGGACAACAATACTTTCTGACCAGTTTTTTTGAATTCTTCCAGTTTCGTTTATTTGCGTAAACAATGGGGCTAAAGTTTGGCTCCACCAATCCGGATTTCCCTTTAAGAGTTCCGCGGGTATAAAATCTATACCAGGGGCTTTATTCATTTTAAGGAGGGAGATCATTTGACTGACCTCTGCCGGGGTTACCGGGTCCCACTGAGGCAAGGATTCCAGCATGTAACTCACTAAACTATTTATACTTGGAGATGGTTTAGCAAAAATGGAACCATAGTGTAACTCCCAAGTCCCTGCCGATATACTAACCTGCTCCATTTTGCCACTAGAGCCCCACGCTCTCTTCATTAAACTCCAAAATTTATTTAAGTTCTTTGCCTCCACTGCCACGCTTAAATCTTCCCATAATCCTAACTGGAATTGTTCCTTTTTTATTTTAATACAGTGTTTATATTCCTTTCTGGCCTGTAGATATTTTTCTGCCCATAAAGCAATCCCATTTTTACCTTTAACTTGGCGAGCCAAATGTTTAACCTTCTTTTTTAACTTCCTACACCCAGCATCAAACCAATCTTGCCTCCTATCCTTCTCCCTCCTATTTCCAGGGGGGGGCTACCAATAGAGGCAATAAATGGGAAATAAGGGTATTATATTCCTGAAAAATAGCCTCCCGATCCAATGCAATCTTTGCTTTAATTTGTTTAAGAGTTTGCGCGGAAATAACTCCATCCATTGCTTTGAGGGTCTGCTGAGTCCACTTAATTCTCCTCAAACCCTCCTCTTCCCCCTTATACTAGTATGTCAAATGCAATCCATCGCGCATTAAAGTCTCCCACTACTAATAACCCATCTTCAGAGAATAAATCCCTCAACTCGAAAATTTTCCTTACAAAGAGTGTCCAAACCCTCTCTTCATAATAAGGGGAGCTAACTGGAGGGATGTACACATTTAAAATAATAATAGATCTGGGTAAATCCCTGAAGGTTAAACACAAAGCCAAATAGAATGGGGACCCTTCACCCAGTCTGTTAACGCTAAGGTAGGGGTTTTTCTTCACAAGTGAGACCAATCACCCGCTGGGTCTACCCTTACATTTCTGCTGCAAGGATACTGCCGCTACTGAAAAAACATCAAAGCCTGCCAGAAAAATATCCTCAGTCATCCAGGTTTCTTGTAAACAAACACAATCGAAACCTCTCAGTTGTTCCACAAATTTCAAATTCCCTACCTTATTCCTCCATCCGGCAATGTTCCATGATAAAATGGAACATGCCTCATTAATATTAATATGTCATGTGTTCCTGGGGCTCTGGACTCCTGCCTGGTCTTCCTGCAAACCCAAACCCAATCTCTCCTGTGGGGTGGGGCCACACAAAGACCCCTTATTTGTTTCCCCTATCACTCCATCTGGCCAAACTACTTCCTCCACTCCTAATAATTTATCCTCATAACCATTATTCCCATTTATCCCAATTGTCCCTTCCCCTCGGGCACTTACCCCTTCCCCCAAACCCTGGGTTCTGATGTTCCCTTCATTTCCCACTAGGGGCAGGACTCCTCCACCCCCTACATCCCTTTGGGCCACCTGGAATTCCAACGCCGGATTAGCTCGCTTAAATAGTACCTGCAACTCCCCTATCCTATCTAGAATATTGCTCTGGTCGATCACTGCCAAAGCCTGGAACGAGTTAATCCAATAGGATTCCTGTTCCTTAAAATTATCCGCACCTAAATTGGGACAAAACTCAGGAAGAACTAAACCCCCTACTCCCTCACTTCCCATAGACTGTGGCTGGACTGTACACTGATTGTGAGACTGATAATTCCCTAGAAGGTCTCCTTCTACCTGAGGGTCAGGGCAACCCATAGGGTCTAAGGTTCATACATGCCCAAGCTTTTGCTGTTCTAGTGGCTTGTCTAAAATTAATTCCTGATCTAAACCGGTCTCCATCTCCTCAACTGCTGGGGATAATGGAGGCCAGATCCCTGCTCAACTTCAGGGGGTGGGGCCCTCCAGCACCTCCTGCTGAGGCTCTTGGGTCTGTATCAAATCATCCATAAATCTTATCTCCTGTAAGTCATTTACAAAAACCCTAATGGGCAGAATCCCCCATGATTGCAATAATTGAGAAATTTCACTTTTTGTCACCCGCTGAGCAGGCTATACGATTGATTGTCTATTTTAGGAATGCATATATGATGGAGACGATCATGGAAAATGCTGTCAAACTGGGAGAAGGAAAATGAGTTAGAGAAATTTTCTCTTGGAGTATGTGTTTTGGAATATGATGATCATCATCATCATCATCATATTTATTTGTCTTAACCATTGGTTATAAGAAGAAATGGAAATATAAAACAGTACAAGAAGTCAGAATAATAATTGAAAAAATCAGTCCAGCATACAATCTTAAAATACAGCACTATGATCCAAAATTTCAACTACAAGAGTTATTTATTTATTTATTATTATAAGCATTTTTTAGCTGCCCCCTCATGCCTACGGCATCTCGGGGCAGCTTACAACAACTAACACCACAATAAAATTCCATAAAATCAATATTAAAAATACAGCATCATCAATACATTTAAAAATATCATCCCATCTCCCCTCCAAATACTACCCCACCCTCCCCTCCTCCCCTCCGAAGGCCTGGACAAACAGCCAGGCTCGACAAAACACCAGCAGACCTGGGGCAGGCAGGCTTCCTATGGGAGGGAGTTCCAGAGCCGCGGCCCGGCCACCAAGAATGCCCTCTCCATTGTGGCCCCCCGTCTCACACGGGGAACCTCAAAAAGGCACCCTCAGTGGACCGAAGGGATTGCTCCAAGGCGCAGAGGGCGAGGCAGTCCCCCAAGTATGAGGGGCCCAGACCATGCAGGGCTTTATAGATCAACACTAACACCTTGAATCTCGCTCAGTACACTATAGGCAGCCAGTGCAGAGCCCGGAGCACAGGTGTTATGTGCTCCCATCGCCCAGTCCCCATAAGGGGACGGGCTTCTTCATTCTGCACCAGCTGCAGCCTCCAAACCAGAAACAAGGGAAGCCCCACATAAAGCGCTTTGCAGTAGTCTAGCCTCGAGGTGATGAAGGCATGGATGAGAGTGGCCAGGTCAGGTCTGGAAATGTATGGACACAGCCTCCGTACCAGATACAACTGGTGGAAGGTGGCCTTAGCCACCATCTCCACCTGCCAATCCAGACAGCTTCAGACCACAAATACACCTTTGAACTGCCAAAGCATATGCAAAGTTATCTAGCTTCAGTGTAACATGTTTACAGGGGTTTGCCAGAAAAAAAGACAATGACTGGTTTTACATTGACGGAGTTGGGTGGGGGGATGGGTGTTTGGACGTTTAAACTGAGTGCTCTGTGGGTGGAGGTGGGTGTTGCGCGGGAGCATTCACACGGGTGAACACTGAGCAGACACCCATCCCCCCCACCCACTCCTGGCCATTTACATGGACACCCCCCCAGCACCCGCCCAACCACCGAGCACAGGTAGGGGCCATCAATGTAAAAACAGCCAATTTTGTCTGGGTGTTCCAATATTCTTTTCCTGCTAGTAAAGGAGTAATTAATCTATAATGTCTTCCTGTTGAAAATGGACAGCTAAAGAGGTAATGAGATAGATCCTCAACCTGGTTCAGACCACATGGTTAGAATCTTAAGTCATAAGGAGTGCCATTACACCTGCCCTCCAGTAGAGTGGAGGGCATCAGCTGGAGCCTTAGTAAGGTTAGGGCCTTTCAGATTGTGAAGTTACTTACAGAGGTTAAGTAATCTTCAAACTGATGATGAATCTTGAACGCATAATACCAAGGAGCTATATGAGATAACAAAAGAGCAGTCATATCAACTTGAGTGTAATTATCCCTCAAACAGGTCCTGAACATATCTTTGGCTTTAGCCCTAGAATAGCCGTGGAAAAATTCAAAGGAAAAACCACCCAGCTTGAGCAGTTTATCCAGGCTATTCTTCCAACTTGAGCCAAAATCAAGATTTGATTGCTCAATCCAGCAAAGGCTCGGCAGGTGATTGTCAGGAAGATCTATGAGACGGTGCCAATAAGAAAACATACAAATTCAAGCCTTCATTTCCAAAGGAAGCAAACCTGTCTCCTCTCGGATCATACATAATGTTGTACACTTAGGTATGCCTAAAAATCTTGTTCTGAACCGGTTCTAAGTCTACCAATGAGGAATATCCCCATACCTCAGCAGCACCATACAAAGCTTGCGGGCCTAACATCTGTTCAATAAGTTTTATTGCTGGTTGTACCAACCATCGCCCAGCGGTTCTCCAAAACCTTACAATTCCATTTGCAGTCTGGAAGTTTTTTGTTTTATCATATTGAAATGATATGACCAAAGAAAGGAAAATATGATCCCCAAGTACCTATAACTTTTGACTTGCTCAATACAGATTGAATCAAGAGACCATCTAAGCACTAGGGATGGGCGAACGCGGTTTGGAAGTTCGGACCGAACTCGACCAGTTCGGTTGACCAAACCGAACTTCCAAACTGAACTCCATTTTCAAACCGAATTTCCGAACTCAGTTCTCTTAGCCCATCCCTAAAATTTAATATTCCATTTAGTTCAATGTGGTTTGAATTTCTGAACTTTGTTCGGACGTTTGGAGTTCGGACTGAACTCGAATAGTTCGGTCAACCGAACTGAACTTCTGAACCGAACCAAATTTCTGAACTCGGTTCTGTTCGCCCATCCCTATTAAGCACAGGTGGATTTTTTGCAAAAAGCAAAACTTTAGTTTTTTCATAGTTCGCTAGTAAGTGATTATTTTTACAGTATGTACTTAAAGCCAGCAACAGTCTTCTCATGCCAGTTTTTTAGCTGGATAATAGAACCATATCTGCATAAAGTAGAATTGCCAATTATTTCCCCTGGATACAAAGTGGATAGAAAATGTCTCCCTGTAACACGAGTAGACTGTGAGGAATTGCAACAGGATCTTACGACACTGGGTGCCTGGGCATCTAAATGGCAAATGAGATTTAATGTGGACAAGTGCAAGCTGATGCACGTAGGGAAAAATAATCCAAACTAGGAGTACACAATGCTGGGTACTAAGCTAGGAGTTACCACTCAGGAAAAGGATCTGGGGGTAGTTGTGGACAATACAATGAAATCCACAGCGCAGTGCGCAGCAGCAGTCAAAAAAGCAAACCGTATATTAGGAATTATTCGGAAGGGGATAAAGAATAAAACTGAGGATGTCATAATGCCTCTATACACATCAATGGTGTGAATATTGTGTGCAGTTCTGGTCGCCCCATCTCAAAAAAGACATAGTTGAACTAGAAAAGGTACAGAGAAGGGCAACAAAAATGATCAAGGGCATGGAAGGGCTCCCATATGAGGAGAAGCTTGGTAGGTTGGGGCTCTTCAGCTTGGAGAAGCAACAACTGAGAGGAGATCTGATAGAGGTCTATAAAATCATGAGTGGTGTGGAACTAATAAACAAGGAACAGTTATTTACCCTCTCAGTTAGTACTAGAACTAGGGGACACTCCATGAAACCCATGGGTGGCAAGTTTAAAACAATTTTTAAAATAAAATAAAAATTCACTCAGCGTATAATTGGGTTGTGGAATCTACTGCCAGAGGCTGTGGTAAGGGCCAGTACTATAGCTGAGTTTAAAAGAGGCTTGGATAAGTTTCTGGAAGATAGCTCCATTAGCAGCTATTGGCCGGAAAAGATCAGGGAACATGACGGGAGCTGGGGGAAAACAACAGGGAATGGATCCCCCATTGTGACCTGTTGGGGCTTCTGCCAAGCCACCATGATTGGCCACTGTCGGAGACAGGATGCTGGGCTAGATGGAACATTGGTCTGACCAAGTATGGCACTTCTTATGCTCTCATGTTAACTTTAGAACGATGTCATTGATGAAAAAGTTAAACAAAAAAGGAGCTAGCACTCAACCTTGCTTTATACTATTTGAAGAGGGGATGTACTCAGACAAACCCAGCGTGAGTAAGTCTAACTTTCAGACTAGTATTACCATAAAGCATTTGAACAAAATAAAATAATCTTCTATCAATGCTCATTGCTGCTAGTTTTGCCCATAGGAGACTCCTAGCAATTGTGTCAATAGCGGCTTTTTTACTGGCTCTAATAATACAGATTCATTCTGGTAATAAAGCTCAATCACGATTAGGCAACTGCGGGTTTTTGTCAACCTCCATACCAGTCTCAAGAGGTGTCAGACAAGGTTGTGTGTTAGCGCCATTATTATTAATATCTGAGTGATATTATTAAAAAATTGTTGACTAAGGAGAGCTATCTACCAAAGGTCAAAGACCGAGCGGTGTTGGCACTGTTATATGCAGACGATATTGTCTTAATGTCCCAGAATGAAAAGGGTATAAAAAACCAACTAGAGAACTTGCTTGAGTACTGAGATGAAAACGATCTAGATGTACATCTTCAAAAATCACAGATTATGGTTATGGGGAACAAACCCTGCAAATATGCCTGGAAAGTAAAAGGAAACAAGTTCTGCCAAGTGGACTCGTACCTTAAGCAGCAATGGATTATGGGAAAGATACAGAAAACAAATTTCCCTTAAAGCTACTGCTGTGGCTAAAGGTTGGCAGCAAGATCTGAGTTTGTCAAAATTTCCTCTATTTTGAGAGTCTATAAGGCCAAGGTATAGTCATTATTGGCTTATGACTCTGAGGTAATACCAGCAGACAACTTAAGCAGTCTTTAAGTGGTTCAAAGCAAATTTCTAAGAAGTCTGCTGAGGGTTCCTCAGGGGGTACCAGGGGCAGTAGTGAGGTCTGAGCCTGAGATGGGTATGCTGTCCATAAGTTGCATAGGGAGGTTAGCTTGTCTCAGGGATTGGATCAAGCTGTGTAATCAGAATAGTGCCGCTCTGACGGTCCAGTGTCTACTGAAGTAGTTGGAATGTGAAGGCGCTTTGCGCTATCCCTGGCTTACCCAAATTTTTGTACACCTAAAGGTATGGGGTTATCGTATTCTTGGTTTTTTTTTGGGGGGGGGGAGGAGGGATATACTGCAGCAGAGAAACCTGGCATTTGTTAGAGTGGCCAATATAGCCAGGCAGGATGATATGGCAGTGGTTGACTCCTGGAAGGTTGCGCCCTGGTACCATCACTTCAAAAAGGAACATATGTTTGAAGATTATTTAGACAAATTGAATGACCCGAATTTGCGAAGGAATTTTGTACTGCTATGCTTCCAACTGTATAATTTGGCAATCATTTCTGGCCGATATACCGGTAAACCTTATGAGAAGCGAATCTGCCCCTGTACAACTTTGGAAGTAGAGGATTTGTAGCATGTTTTATTTAGATGCCCTCTCTATGAGACCATAAGGCCAATTTGGATAATACAATTGTGGAAAGGGAAGGAACATTTATCCCTGCGCGGTAAAATTGTATTGTTATTAGCTATGCACACTGAGAAAGAATTGAGATTGGTAGCATCCTTTGCTTTTTTAGCCGCAAAACTGAGAGAGGAAGTGGTGGTATAAGAGAACAAATGGGTGTTTTAGGTATAGTGGCTGGCAAGGGTACACATACAATATACGATGCATCTTTTTATTTTGGTTTGATTTACTTATAAAACTGTATGCATAATATGTGGGCAGCCTATAAGCTAACTGTTCTTTTAAAATATTGTGTTTATCCGATTGTTAAAATGTCTTTGTTTTGTTGTTGGCCATGGCAAAAGCTAGTGCCTAATAAACTTATTATTATTATTTTAAGTCTAGAAAAGGTGCCTTTTCTCACCTTCACATATTTGTTGACAACATAGCCAATAGGAAACAATGATCTACTGTAGACTGGCCTGAGCGAAACCCCGCCTGTTCTTTAAAAACAAAACAAAAACCCCACTATTTGTGTCAGCCCACTCTTCAAGCTTTCTCAAAAGGAATTTTGCATACACTTTGGCAACGATGTCAAGTCAACTCATCGGGCAAAAATTGGAGGGAGAATTCCTATCACCTTTCTTGAATATGGGGATAATTACACTCATAGTCCATCCAGGTGGAATTATACCAGTAGAATTAATATAATCAAAACGCCTGCATAATATATGCAGCATGTTCACGAAATATTCCACCAATCTGCATATTCATGGAATATTTCGCCTGGGATGCAGTCTTTCCCAGGGACCTTTTAAACAGGTATTTTCAATATAAGTGAGCTTATTTCCAGGCTGGAAACAGGTTCCCATGATGGTAAGGAGTCTATATCTATGGCTTTAAATTGGTCTAAAGAATTATCAGGGATTTTATTAAATATGTTGAAAAAACATTTCTGCCAGGTGGCACTAGGGATATTTGACTCCATGACAGAATGGCCACAAATCCTTTATTGACTAAATTCCAAAACATGATGCTATCCTTTTGTCTAATTGCCTTCCGAAGGCAAGTCCATAGAAAGCGTTAATGTTAGTTTCTTAGGCTGCTTTTAGAGGTGCAGCCAGATGCAGCGCATTGTTCAACACACTTCCTGAAAAGCCCCATGGCGTGCGTTTAGACACACCGGACGTAGCCGACCACCATAGAAATCACCACTCGCACAGTCTTTTTGAAGGTGCATTTTGGAAGCCTCGATATCAGTGTTTCCAAAATGTGCCTTCAAAAAGACCATACAAGTGGTGATTCCTATGGTGGCCAGCTACTTCCAATACATCTAAACGCACCCAGCGGGGCTTTTCAGGAAGCGCATTGAAAAACATGCTGCATCCTGCTGCTTGTCTAAAAGTGGCCTCAGTCTTCAATTTGTCTTTATATTTGGCCTTGGTGTCAATGTAGAATTGTATAACTTCAGATGGTCACTTTTAATGTGTCTGGCAGCTGTTTACTGTGGATTTGAGTGATTTACACCCAAATCAAACCAGAGCGATGAAAAAGTGGTCCTACATGAACCAGTTGCTATAAGAACTCCTTCCCTAAGTTTGACCAGCAGCTGATTAAAAAGTTCAGAGAGGTTTTTTGTTTTAGCATGTATCTTTGCATAACATTGTGTCACTTGAGGCAAAAACATTTGTATCTTCTCTGCTACCCTAACACCCCATTTCAGGGTTCTAGTCCCCTGCAGACTCAGGTGTACAAACCCAGGGTTAGTTAAATTAGTCTCAGTTGCTTCCAAGTGGGGCAAATAAGTTGCCATGATCGGTTGGTGATCACTACTGCTGTAGGACAAAACCAAAAAATTAGCAAAATGGTCACTCAGATGTGAGGGCACACAGAAATATTCAAAAACACTGGCTCCATTACTGGAGACAAATATAAAATTTCCACTCAGGTCCATTTTTGACCTTCCATTTAGGAGTTGCCAGTTATTGCTAAATAAAAATGTTAAGAGCTGCTGTCCAGTTGCATTAAGAGTGGTGTCTCTAGATGCTCTAGGCAGAAAGAAAAACTTGTCATCCTCCTCTAAGCCCATAGTTCGGACAATTTCACTATAATTATTTCCTGTATGAGTATTATAGTCGCCTACTAATATTATAGTAGTGGCTGGAAAATCCTCCTGTAGCTGGGGTGTGCACTTCATTTTCGTTATACTGATAATAATAAAAATTCTTCATTTTCGTTATTATTGCAATAATCATAACGAAGATAAATAACAACAAAATCAATAACAATGACAGTCATTGATTTCTTTATTGATTGGCAGGTGTTTTTTGAGGGAAATGTTGAGAGGGCAGGAGGAAGCAGACATCTTGGAGCCATAAACAGTGTTGAACTCTTGAACTGGACCTGTCATGGGAGGAGAAGGACCTGATGGATGGAATCGCTGGCCAATGAGCAGCGCAAGCAGGTCCCAGGCAGCTGAATGGCACCCTGTGATTGCGGAATGCCTCCTGCCTCCCAGAACGAATTATGGGGGTTCTGGGGAGGGCACCGCAACCCTTTATGTTGCAGGGCCAGGCTGTTTGACTCTTGTTCTATGTTAGCTCTTACTGTAACAGGTTGCGTTTACAGAACTCTGGCGCTTAGGGATGGGCGAACAGATCGTGGTTTGTGTTCAGGCGTTCGGTCCAATCTGGTCCAGGCATTCGGTTCGGTCATTTGGTTCGTTTGCCGAGTTTGGGTTTGGCCGTTCGGTTTAGTCATGTTCGGTTCAGGCGTTCGGTAAAAGTATTGTGAGAGCGCGTGATTGCACCAGAAACCATAACTTCGAGTGTGTATGGAGATGTGTGGCGAGAGAGTGTGAGAGTTTGTGGCTGGCTGTTTGGTTTCATGTGTTTTGACTGTTTGTGTTTGGTTTGGATGTGTTGTTTTGGTTGGTGAGTGTTGGTGGGTGACTGTGTGTTGTTGTCTGTATGTGAGTAAGGTTTTTTGGGGGGGGGGAATGAAGAAGACTGTTGTCTTGCTTCCCTGGCTGGGGGCCAACTTGGTACTCCCGGAGTTGGTGTTGGTGGTGGAGGAGGAGGAAGCCGTCGCTGGCCCAGCCCCTGGACCGTCGGTGATGGTGGCCGGTTCCTCAGATGAGGAGCAAGCGGCGGGCACAGGAGGTGCTGCCAGGTTTGTAAGCTTTTTTTTTTACTTTGAGGACAAAAAAGGCTCTATCCGGTAGAGCGAGCTCACTGGTGTGTGGGTGGGTGCGTGGGTGGTGGGCATCAGTCAGGCACAACTAGTGGGCATCAGCGGGTAGCAGCATATGTCTGCCACAGAGAGAGGGGATACTGTAGTGTGGGGGGCTCTTCCATCAGTCACAGTCAGGCATGAGCAAGAGCAGCACCCCCACCCAAACATGTGCCAGGCTAGCAAGGGTCTCCACTCTCCAGTTGCCAATGCCATTCCATTCCCTACGCACCCCCAAATAAGGGCAGGATTTGCACATGCCAGCAAGGGTCTCATCCCTCCGCAGCGCCCAAAGAAGGGCAGGATTTGCACATGCCAGCCAGGGCCTTTCTATTTGCAATCCCTAGCATCCCCTAGCACCCCAAGGAGGGCAGGATTTGCACGTGCCAGCAAGGGTACTTCAAGTTGCCATCATTACTAGTACCCCAAGGAGGGCACGATTTGCACATGCCAGCCAGGGCCTTTCTATTTGCAATCCCTAGCATCCCCTAGCACCCCAAGGAGGGCAGGATTTGCACGTGCCAGCAAGGGTACTTCAAGTTGCCATCATTACTAGTACCCCAAGGAGGGCAGGATTTGCACATGCCAGCAAGGGTCTCATCCCTCCGCAGCGCCCAAAGAAGGGCAGGATTTGCACGTGCCAGCCAGGGTCTCTCCATTTGCCATCCCATTCCCATTCCCTAGCATCCCATAGCACCCCAAGGAGGATTTGCACTTGCCAGCCAGAGTCACATCTCCCGTTGCCATTCCTAGCACCCCAAGGAGGGAGGACTAGAGGCATCATCATAAATACATGATATTACTTTGGTGTTCTTAATGTGTTCCCATTTCAGAGAGGAATCGGATGCTGACCCCAGCACTGGTGCCAGGCCAAGGAGGACCCCTAGGTGCAGGTCACCAGTGACACCCCCAGACATTTGGCGGAGAAGGTCAGATGTCTGGAGGTTTTACGAAATGGACGATGGAATCACCATATGCAAGGTAACGCACAGGGACTGGAACAACAGGGAATGGATTTCCCTATGACCTGTTAGGAATGGAAGAGTTCCTAAAAGAGAGAGATTGGCCACCCAGTTCACCCAGTTGTGGAGACAGAATGCAGGCAGGGCTTGACAGACCAGTGGTCTGACACAGTATGGCACTTCTTATGTCCCTGTCTTTTCTTTTTATGCTCTTTAGTTCTGTGGCAAAAGAATCAGGAGGCAGAAAGAGGGGACCACATCGGGGCTCACTGCCCATATTAAAAAGTTCCACGGTCTGGAGGTGAGGTGGCAGGAGGACTCTGGCATGGCCATGGAGCCTCAGCCTCAGTGCCAGAAGAAGGGGGGGAAGGCAACCTGGAAGCACCGGCATGTAAGCCCTTCCCCCTCCTCCAACCCCAAAGGGGAGTCCCCCCGGGCCCCGGAAGTCTGCTGTGGCCAAGACCTTTCGGGACGAACTTGAGAGGCCTGGCCACCAAATGATGAAGGGCGTCTGCTGCCTGGAGAACCGCCTGATGGAACAGTTCCAGGCACTCGAGGTGGAGAAAAAGAAGGTGGAGGCGTATGGCCAGTACGTCTCCGCTGAGATGGAACGCCTAGAACTGTACCAACAGGCGGTCTCCAAGTGGCATCGGGACGTGGAAGGGGCCGTGGAGTTTGCCATCTCCCATGATTACGAGATGGAAGAGGACCGGGTGACTGCCCTTCATTCCTATGCTGCACCCCAGCACCTTCTGCCTTTCCCCCAAGTCCCGGGGGACAGGCCCAGAGACTAATAGTTTTTCCTTTATAAGTTTCCTTTAATTTTTTTGTTTTTGTTTCATAATGTTGTTGTTGTTGTTGTTGTTGTTGTTGTTGTTGTTGTTGTTTAAATAGTTTTAATAAAAGTTATTATATTTGTTGTTATGAGTTTCGTTTGATCTGACCAATCTTTTATCCCTACGTGCTGAAGTTCTAGAAGGCAGGTGGCAGAATCTCATACATCCTGTAGATCCCTACCAGCAGCATCTGGCTGGCTCCACATGTAGCATAGTTAAGGTATTAACCCAAAAATGTGCCAAGCAGCAGCAGGGTCTCAACTTGCAGACAGCCCCCCAGGAGGGGCAGGGCTTGTGTCTGTGTGGGTTTGCCAGAGAGAAAGAGAGACAAGTTCCTTGGCAGTGGGCGGTGGGTGCTGATGGTTAGACAGTGGATTGCTGGTTGCCAGGGTACAGAACCCTTTGCACAGACAGCATTTTTATGGGCCCGGTGGGCTTTGGCAGCAGCAGGTTGCCAGGGTACAGAATCCTTTACACAGACAGCATATAGGCCTGGGGGGTGGGGGTCTTTGGCAGCAGCAAACATGGGTTGCTGGGGCAGGCAGTCAGCGTGGCATGAGCGACATTCAGGCAGGATTTGAGCTTGGCAACCTGGGTGGGCAGGCAGGCAGGCAGTCACAGCAGCTTGGTATGAGAAGCAGGCAGGCAGGCGGGCTGAAGCAAGCTTTGAGCTAGCAATGGCA
>QEPC01008451.1:2801182-2814224 GCA_003113815.1 Sphenodon punctatus | reverse complement strand
GCCACAATCCCACCCCCTGAGAATCTCGTCCAGGCTCCTCTGGAGACTATAGACCAGCGGGGTCACCTGGCTGAGGGTGGCGGTGGAGCTGCTCATGGTCTCCATCACGGCCAGGAATGGTCTCAGGAGGAAGATCATGTGAGCAAGGATCTCCCATTCCTCCCTGTTGTACCCTGGAGTTGCCTCAATGTCTGTCTCCAGTTCCACCTGATACAGGGTGGCTTTCTGTTCAAGAAGCCGCTCGAGCATCAGGAAGGTGGAATTCCACCTGGTGGAAACATCCTGGATGAGCTGGTGCACCGGGGACCCTTGCTCGGCCTGCTTCTCCAGGAGGAGCTTGCTGCCCTTCACACTGCAGTTGAAGAACCCCGCCAGCTTCCTCCCCCGGTCGACCAGGAAGCTAAGGGTGCCTGGCCCAATCCCCTTCTCCCCCAAGCCCAGAGGATCCTTCACCACAAGATGGAGAGTGTGTGCGGCATAAGGGATGCTTGTGAAGCCCCCGTTACAGACTGCCTAGTATATTGGCCAGGCCTAGTATATTGGCCGCATTGTCCGTGACCACACACCCCTTGGTGAAGGCCGCACCTGGCGTGACCCACTCCCTCACCATGGTGCCAGGGCTGCCTCAAGGTTCCTTGAGGTGTGGGTGCTGTCCATGACTTATGCCTGAAGCAGGGCCCACCTATACCCTGGTTCAGGACTGCTCCTGCCACTGCCAAGCGCTGCCTCTGGGTCCTGCCACCAGTGTGCAGTCACTGCCAGGTAGGTATGCTGTGCATTCCTGGAGGACCACAGGTCAGTGGTGAAGTGGACCGTGCCCCCCCCAACCCCTGCCAGCTGCTCCCTCACTCGCTCCTTCAAAGCCCTGTAAGAGCTGTGGCACCACAGTCCAACTCAGGGTGGAGCGGGAAGGCAGCTAAAAGTTGGGGGCCACAAACCCAATCAGCTGCTCGAAGCCCTTGTCCTCCACAATTGGGAAGGACTGCCCATCCAGGACAATCATTTCTGCCAACATGCGCTTTGCTTTCTCTTGGAAGCCAGTGCCATGGCACCTTGCCGATGGCCTTGACAGATCCCCCCACCCAAGCTCTTCCATGGTGGACTGGCGACGCTGCTGGGGAGGCTCCTGCTGCTGTTCTGTCCCCCTAGCAGGAGGAATGCTGCTCCTGCTGCTAGAGGCAGAAGTTGGTCCTGGTGCAGGATGCTTGCCCATTGAAGGAGCCAGGCGCCTGGCCACTGCAGTTGGATATCCGCTTTCATCCACTTCCCCTGACTTCCCGCTGAGCAACAGAGCACTGTGGCATGATTTTAGGTGCCTTGCCATTGCCGTTGTCCCCAGGTTGCTGAGCACCTGCCCACGCTTTACCACCTTTTTGCACAGAGTGCACTGCACCTCTCTGGGATCATCTGCCCGCACCTGCTTAAAATTATTCCAGACTGAGGATATTTTCCCCCTCCTGCCTTCTGGCCTGCCCCAGGTGACGCACTGCTGCCAGCGCTGCTGGAAGAGGGAGAACTTGGTGGCTTTGGTGACACAGCTCTGGGAGGAAGCTCAGCCATCGCCTCAGCTGCAGACATCTTCTATGTGGCACGAGTGTCTGCCTCTGACTCACTGTCCGTGATCACGGTGATGTCCCGTGAAGGGGAGTCCTGGGATCCTGAGCCTAGACTGCCTGTGCCCACTATGCTGTTGGCACTCTTCCTGTGCCACCCTCTATAGCTCCTAGTGCTGCTGCTGCTGCTGCTGCTGCTACTCCTCTCCCTACTGACATTGCCCGAGGATTGGGCCCTGCCTCTAGCAGCTGGGGTGGGATCCACCAGCTCTGGACTGCTGGGGATCGCCTCAACAGATAAAGTTGAAAGAGAGAAAGGGAGGAAAGAGTTCAACTTCTGAGAAGTCTGGGGCAGGTGTCTGCTGGCACTTCTGCCACTGGTAACAATCCACAATGGAAATGATACAAATATATATCTTCATTATCGCTGAAAAATTGATATTGATACTGATACCAATAACACTCGGTGATTTCAGACATTACGGCCGGTGCTTTCACCATGGGCCGTGGGGTGGCTTGGACCACAGCCGGGGGTGAAGGGGGGAGCCCACAGACATTCCCCCCTTCGCCCCCGGCCGTGGCGACCACCGAACCACGGCCCGTGGTGAAAGCACCTGGTTGCAATGTCTAAAGCGGCACCGCCCTCCCGGAGGGGGTGGGGCTACACGACGCAGTGTGCGACCGCACGGCCCCATCTCCTGCGCTCCCCAACTGCCCACCCTCCCCAAGACAGGCAGCCGCAGCGGCCTATCTGGCCGCTGCCACCGCCCTCCGCCAGAACGCGGTGAAGGTAAGGTAACAGGCGTTACTTTTCCTTCATCATGTTCCGGATTCCTCCTAACCACGCTTCATTCGCCGCCGTGGTGTGGGAGAACAAAGCATGGTTAGATTCACCAAAGGGGGGTGGTTGACTGAGGTGAACATCTGGATGCATGCAAACAGACGTTCACCTCTGCTCACCACCCCCCACGGTTGACTGAGGGTTGTCTGTGGTGATTTCAGACAAACGTAACATCTGAAATCACCCGCTGATAACGAACAACAAAATCTTGTTAATAATGATAACGAAAACAACAGTTTTTAATAACTAAAACAAAAAACGACATGGGTCCCTGGTGCACACCCCTATCTTCCAATACCAACCAAAAATGTACATGATCAAAAACCCCAGCAATAGGGGGTAAATACAAGTATATAATAATATTAGCAGATTTCTTGCCTCAAGTGACACAAACTGCCACGGTGTTTTCAGGCACATTAATCAGTTGCTTACTCTCTACCTGTAAATATAAATTAACGTTGCCAGGCTGCCAGCAGTTCTGCCCCTCCTAGCAGATCTGGTGGCAGGTAGGGACCATGTTTTGTACCCAGGTAGGTTCAGCTCATTACTTTCAACTGTCCAAGTCTCCTGAATACAAAGTATATTGTAATTACTGAGCAGTTCTCAGAAGTCATGGCCAGCGACAATCCAAGATAGAATGCAGAGGTCGCAACTATCCCCAGTCCCTCTACCCTTCTGACCCATCGAACCTAGCCATAAAAATTCTGGCCCAGGGATTTGAGTCTGTTCTGCTCCTTCCATAATAGATATCCCAGGTTCTTCCTGACAAACTGCCCCATTTAGCTGACGAATATCTTATTTTATTTATTTATTTATTTCTCATATTTATAGGCCATCCCTCCTACTACTGTAGCCTGGGTCGACTTACAACATAATAAAATCACCGAACAATAAAACAATAAAATCCATATAACATCAATATAAAAAATAATTTAAAAAAATACATAACTCATGGCGGATTATAACCCCACCCCCATCCCGCTCCCTCACCAGTCTCCCTCGCCAAAGACTGGCAGAACAGTCAGATCTTACACTGTCTGCAGAAAGAGAGAAGGCTCAGGGCCAAACAGACCTCACAGCCATGGTGTGGCCACCGAGAAAGCCCTCCTCATCACTTACACCAAAGTCACTCAGGGGATCTTGAGGAAGGTGCCTCTGGCTACCCACAGGAGCCAATCCAGGATGTGGGGGGTGAGGTAATCCTGCAGGTATGTGGGGCCCAAGCCATGTAGGGCTTTATAGGTCAAAAGCAACACCTTGAATTGGGCCCAGAAGACTATAGGCAGCCAGTGCAGAGACCGGAACACAGGTGCAATGTGCTCGCAGTGACCCGTCCCTTTAAGGAAGCAGGCTGCCACATTCTGCACCAGTTGCAGCTTCTGGACCGTAACCAAGGGTAGCCCCATGTAGAGCGCATTGTAGTAATCTAGCTTCGAGCTAGATCTGTCTGTCTGTCTGCCTGCCTGAAGGGGAAGGTAAAATAAAGGGTATAAGGAAAGGTAAGGTACAACACTCAGGGCTGGGGAACGTATAATCCTGAAGTGATGAAAGCAAGAATGATAGTGGCAAGGTCAGAGTCTGGGACATATAGCCGAAGCCATTGCACCAGATGTAATTGGCAGAATGCTCCCTTTGCCACCGCAGCCACTTGGGCATTCAGGCAGAGCTGAGAGTCCAGGAGCACCCTCCAGACTCTGAACCTGAGGGACCAACAAGGGGAATACCCCATCAATGATTGTCGCCACCCCCCTCAGCCCTTCCCACCAGTATCACCACCATCTTATCGGGATTCAGCTTCAGGCAGCTTGCCCTCATCCAGTCCCTCACTGATGTAAGCACTGAGACTGTCGGGCCTGGGTCAACTGAAAGAAGGAGGTAAAGTTGGGTATCATCAGCATATTGATGACACCGCACACCAAACCCTCAACGTTCTTATCTTTCTCTTCAAAAGTAGTTGGCCTCACCCAAAGGCTGCATGTACACGTTGAACAGGAAAGGGGACAAAATTGAACCTTGCGGGACTCCATACGTGAGGTCACAGGGACAAAATGAACAATCACCCAGTACTGCATGTTGAGTTCTCCCGGCTAGGAAGGAACTGAACCATTCACGAACAGCCCCACCCACTCCAGCATGGTACCGCAAGCGAGCCACCAACATCTCATGATCAACAGTGTCAAATACAGCCAAGAGAACTAACAGGATCAACAGGGTCGAATGACCCTGGTCCAACTCACAGTAGAGGTCATCAACCAAGGTCACAAGTGCAGTCTCAGTACCAAAACCCAAGTGCAAGGGATCCAGAAAACTGATATGGTCCAGTTGCACCTGAAGATGCTGGGCCACCACCCAACAGCTGGCCAGGGAGTCAACATTAAAAGATGGTTTCTTAAGCAGAGGCCACACTACCACCTCCTTGAGACAGTATGGCACTCTGCCCTCCCTAAGGAACGCATTGACTACCCCAGCCAACAACAGTCCCAATGTCTCCTGGCTGGCCTTAACCCGCCCGGAGGGGCATGGGTCAAGTTCACAACAGGTGGATCTAACAGTCCCAAGGACATCCCCCGTGTCAGTGGGCAACACCCACTGAAACTGATCCTTCCATAATAGATATCCCAGGTTCTTCCTGACAAACTGCCCCATTTAGCTGACAAATATCTTATTTAATTTATTTATTTATTTCTCATATTTATAGGCCATCCCTCCTACTACTGTAGCCTGGGTCAGCTTACAACATAATAAAATCACTGAACAATAAAACAATAAAATCCATATAACATCAAAATATAAAAAATAATTTAAAAAAATACATAACTCATGGTGGATTATAACCCCACCCCCATCCTGCTCCCTCACCAGTCTCCCTTGCCAAAGACTGGCAGAACAGTCAGATCTTACACTGTCCGCAGAAAGAGAGAAGGCTCAGAGAAGGAGAGTACTCACCTAATGCATTAGTTGAGTACCCATGGAGATTATAATCCAATTAAGCTGTCAAGTCCAAATTCCCACTAAGGGGCTTACCCTCCAGCAATGCTGCTGGGTTACTCTCCACTAAGGCCTGTTGGTCGTGACCACCAGCTCTATCAACAGGAGGAGCTACCTTGAGTACCTAATTCTTCTGGAGATAGATATCTCCTGAAAGTCCAGTCATCAGAGGTGTGCAAGTTGTAAATGTTGTAGAAGTTGGTCTCCATTCAGGTGCCTGATATTCTAGGGGGGTGGGGGCGGGTTAAGTCTCTTTTGCATGATGTTCAAGCACTGAATTATTCTGTCTTGTTCCAAAATGAGGAGGGTGTCAAAAGCTGCCAGTAAGGCTGATTCTTCTGCCTCAATTGAATCCAGACTTTGGCCAAATCAGATTTGCCTGAACTTCTAGTGGAACATCCTTTGTGTCCATAGGTGCAGGAGTAACCAAATGAACCATGGGGACTTCAGTGTCAGGCGTCTTCTTCAGGGTGTTCGTTCAATTTAAATTCTTATTTGGGGTAGTAGTCAGGATAGTACAAGCATGCTTTAAATTTATCTGGCTACCAAAATTGGAGGCAAAAACCCTATCGATAGAAGTTCCACGAGTCTGCAGATACTTTCTAGCCATAAACAATTTTTTTTACAATATCCTCCCTCTGAAATTGGATCACCATCCAGGCAACCATGTTGTCCTGAGGGAGCCAATTTACACTATTGATGTCTGAAGCTTCTAGCTTGACTCCTAAAAGTTGCAAAATATTCCTTTGTATATGAGATTTACAGCGCCAATTTGACATCATTCCATTTGGGAAAGGAATTATTTTTTTAAAGCAATTGCGCATTTATCTAAAACCATTTGGTGATGTCTGGAAACAGATTTTTTTTATTAAATGTCCTACTTTTGCTTGCCTGATTATCACTAGGTGATCTTGCCATTGCCAATACACCCTTCCCGCTTATACTAGGCTCTTGATTGCCTGCTTGCTCTGGAGAACCTGATTTTAATTTGTCACATTTTAATTGGTCAAACTTATTAGTTATCTCCCACAGTTGCTCACTGACACCTACCAAGGTTGTCCCCATCTCAGAAATGTTTGAGAACAACAAAGCTATTGTCTTGCTAATCAGAGCACACTGGGCTTTCAGCAGGTCCCCAATATTGGAAAACTGCATATCCCCTGTGGACTGAGCTGGAAGGCTGTTGTTCTTATCTTTCTCTTCAATCGTAGTTGCCCTGTCTAGCAATGAATCATTTCCCTCAGGCCTCTCTGTATGGGGTATAGTAAGACTGGTTATTAAATTTGCCAAGTCAATAACATTATCAGACTCATACAAGTCTTCATATCTATTTGTAAGCCGTGAAGGAAATAGAGGATTGAATTGAAAGCTTGAATTATCTGTGAAATCAAATAATTTAGCTTGTTTTAACCATGGGGTTTCCAAATAGTTAGCGGCGGGGAGGTGGGGGTCTGTCTGGCTCATTTCTTTTTAACCATGACTTAACTTGTCCTAGTAGAATGTGAGGTGGTAAGTACAGGCAACAGCAGGTATAAAAGTACTCACATTATCAACCCAGAAAAAAACAGTAATGCAACCTACTTAAACTGGGCTTGCTCCTAATCGGAGCCATGGCGCATTCAAACCAATCCTCTCAACAAAATACAAACATTAAAAATTAAAATTGAACTATACCACTAACAGGTAGGCAGTTATTCAATGAGCCATTGCATTGGTCTTGCTTGTTTAGATAAGGTTTAAATTCAATAAGTCCAAAGCATAATGTCCCTAAACAGATTGGTCTTGCGCCTGTACAGAGCACAGGCTTGACCAGGCCTAACCCCTAGTCAAGTCAAACTAAAACAAAATAAAATATCTAGACACTCTAGACCAGCTGCACAAAAAACAATCTGTACCCTCTAAGTAGCTAAAAATACATATAATAGGCCTATCAAAATATATAATTAAAAATCATTATTCTTTCCATGGGTAAAGTCCATTGGCTGTCAGGGTCTTGGGCCTCAAACCTCAACAAGGGCCTCATACAAGGGCCACATCCTTGACTCGGCTTCAGTTGCCTTCCTCTAACTGCCTCTTCTTCACAGCACTGTACTCGGCTAACATCTCCAGCTGCCACTACCACAACTGCCCATGAACGGCCCCACCAACAGCCTATGCCCTTTGGTGTTGCCCTTTGGCCACCGCCCAAAGGCCGCCACCTTTAGGGCAGCTAGGCCACAATGAAAAGACAAATACCTGGATGGGTGAGGAGACAAGCAGGAGCCTCCTATGTGTTTTCAATAAGAACTATACCTTTGATTCATACCAACAATTTGTCAAAAGTAAATTGGTGAAACCCTGGTTCTGTTGAAGACAATGGGTGTTTGTAGACAGACCCAGGGGCGGCCATCCCCTGGGTCTTCTCCGGCAGCGGGGGGGGGGGTTACATGGAGCCTGGTGCCGCTGCTGCCCACCTGCGCCCCCCCTCCTCCTTGCCATAGATCCCCACCTGTGAGCAGATCAGCAGTTGCTCTAGGCTGTATTTTCAACACACATGGTAGCAAATCTGGTAGATGTCAACACAGACACTCATTTTTGTGACAACTCAGGAAAGCAGACGCTTGTTTTATTAAAGAAACAATACTCTTTACCTTAGAGGCAAAACTTGGCTTAGATTGACTTTCTAGGGATAACAGATGGTCAGCAATTTAATAATAATGTGCCACACTTGACATTTTACCTAAGGGAATAGCATCTATGACAAAAGCTAAAATCACGCTGTATAATGGAATGGTAGGAAGGAAGCTTCAGTTTGAAAATACATTTACAAAACAACTACTTAGATTTCAAAGTTAGTCAACTACCTGATTGTGAGAAGTCTCTCAAGACCTAAGGCAGATAGGCAAATATGCTTGCTCAAAACCAAAAAAATGTAAGGAAACACCAGAAATTATTCAAGGCTCATATCAAGTACATAAAAGAAAAAGTCAAGCAACAAAAAGCCACACAACCATCATTCCAAAAGGAAGATGATGTGCCTGGACAATGACTTGGGGCCGATATTGGTTGACCTTGTTCCAGCCGGGTACTCTGTGCAGCACCAGTCTAGATCAGAGGGGTGGGGAGGCGGTGTAGCTCTTGTTAGTAAGGATACTTGGTCTGTGAGGCGGTATCCTGTGAAGATGATCTCGGGCATGGAGGGGGTCCACCTCGTGATCGATTTGGTGGAAGACAGATTGGGGCTGCTTTTATTATACTGCGCACCTACTTGTACCACAGCATCCCTACACACTCTAGCGGAATTGGTATCAGAGGTGGTCTTGCGATCCCCGAAGACTTTGGTCTTGGTGGATTTCAATATCCATGCCGATGTCAATTTAGGGGGAGCAGAGTGTGAGTTCATGGTTGCCATGACAACCATGGGACTGTCTCAGAGGGTTAAGGGCCCGACACATTAGGAGGGACATACCCTTGACCTGATGTTCTGTACCGGCGTTGAGGCAGAGGATCCGGTGGTGGGGGATGTAATAGCTTTACCCCTGTCGTGGATGGATCATTACCTCCTTCAGATCAGTCTCCTGGCGCATGTCAGCCCCCGGAAAGGTACAGGACTGGTTCGTTGGGCTCACCCCCGGAGACTTATGGAACCAGAGAGGTTCCAAAATGCTCTGGGGGAAATACCTTCCGATCTTGATGATCGTTCACTCGATGACCTCATTGCCTTCTGGGACAGCTTGCTGGCTGAGGCTATCGACCAAACAGCTCCCAAGCGTCTGCATCCAGAGACCCAATGACGGGGGTTGCCGTGATTTACGGAGGATCTGCGCCTGATGAAGCAAGATGGACGGCGGTTGGAGAGCTGGTGGCGCCAGACTTGTGCCGAAACTGACCGATTGCAGCATAAAGCTAGTTTAAGAACTTATGCTGTTGCGGTGCAGGTAGCAATGAAGGACTTCTTTGCTGCCCTTATCGCATCCATGAAATCACATTCAGCTGAGCTTTTCCAGGTGGTCCAGAGGCCGGTCAGTCCAGCCTCTCTCCGCCTGGAACTGGAATTTTCCAGTGCCCACTGTGACATGTTTGCTGATTTTTTTGCTGATAAAATTACCTATATTCACCATGATTTTGATGCTGCATTTAAGGCAGTGGATGTATCAGAGGTACAGGAAGCCCCACCATGTCTGGTTTTGTGGGATCAGTTTCAGTGGGTGTCATCCACTGACGTGGCGGATGTCCTTGGGACTGTTAGGGCCACCTGTTGCGAATTACATACATGCCCATCCTGGCTGGTGAAGGCCAGCTGGGAGACATTAGGGCCGTTGCTGGCGGGGTTGGTCAACGCCTCCCTTAGGGAGGGCAGGGTGCTGAGCCATCTCAAAGAGGCGGTGGTGCGGCCTCTGCTCAAAAAGCCATCTTTGGATATTGACTTCCTAGCCAGCTATCAGCCAGTCTCTAACCTTCCCTTTTTAGGGAAGGTTATTGAGCGGGTGGTGGCCTGGCAGTTACAGGAGCATCTGGACCGGGTTGGTTTTCTTGATTCCTCACAGTCTGGCTTTCGCCCCGGGTTTGGCATGGAGACTACACTTGTGGCCTTGGTCAATAACCTGTGCCATGAATTGGATCAAGGCAGATCCTCAATTTTGATCTTACGGGATCTGTTGGCAGTGTTTTATACCGCTGACCACAAGATGTTGGTGGTGAGGCTGCAGGACCGGGCTGTGGTGAACGGAATTGTTCTTGAATGGTTCCGCTCATTCCTGGCAGGGAGAGCTACCCTTGGCAATGGTCCGGAGACTGCAGCTGGTGCAGAATGTGGCGGCCTACCTCCAAATAGGGACAGGCCACTGCGAGCATATTACACCGGTGCTCCAGACTCTGCACTGGCTGCCTATTGTCTTCCAGGCCCAATTCAAGGTGTTGGTTATGACTTATAAAGTTAATGGCTTGGGTCCTGATTACCTGCAAGACCACCTCAAGCCTCGGGTCATTTCATAACCCTTGCGGTCGGCCAGAGGTGCCCAACTCGAAGTCCCCTGGGTATGCTGGGTGGTGATGGCAGGGAGGGCGTTCTCGGTGGCCATACCTCGGCTGTCCAACTCTCTCCCGTTAGAGGCCCGTCTGTCCCCTGACCACCCCTCTTATTGCAGATGTTGTAAAGCCTAGTTTTTCCGCTGGGCCTTCGGGGTGGGGGTGGGGAGGGGATTTTATTTTATCTGTTAGTCACTATTTTATATATTTTATATTGTAATTAGATTTTATTGTGATGTTTTTATGCTGTGTGCCGCCCTGAGCTGCCGATTTGTAGGAGGGTGCAGGATATAAATGTCTTGTAAATAAATTTTAAAAGTAAATAAAAATGATTCTAGTGGCCCTAAAAGTGAGCATTTATTTTATTTTCTGTTTAAGATTTTTTAAAAGCCATCGTTTCATCTCATGGAGTTCAAAATGCCAGTAAAATATATATGTATATATTACAATTCAAAGGAGAGAAGGGGAGATGTGGAAATGAAAAAATGATGGAAGAAAGGGAAGGGGCAGTAATTTCCCTAACAGAGGAACTATGGCAAAGAGGGAAAGAGGAATCAAAGTTCATGTGAAATGAAATTACCAAAAAAACTGGAAAACTCAATTTGAAAAACCAAAATGAATAAACAGACAAAGCAGGGATGAATAGCAGTTGGTACCTGCTTCATCCGACACAATTGGAAGTGGCTGAAAGGCTTAAATAAGAGATTCACCATGAATATTCAGTTCAGCTCTACCATAGATGGAAAAAGAAGCACCTTAGCTAATCAAACTTGGTTTCCTACAAAAAGAGCCAGGTCTCCCATCTATATTCAACAATGGCTATAAGATTTCAGGGGATGAACGTATCCTTGGGCTTTCTGACTATCCGAAATGTTGTTGAAATCAGGAATCTCAATCTAGAGTTATGAGGCATCTAAATTTATAAAGGAGGAGCACCATCACACTTTGATCCTGCTTGGGGTGAGGGCCCTCAACTGAGATAGGATCTGGCCCAGCTTCAAAACAGATGTGTCAAGGCCCAGGCCTGGGAGGGGAGAGGGTGGAGCAATGTGCAGACATGGTTCTGCACAGTCCCACCCTCATGCTGCTGAGCACGGCCTGCCCTCCTCCCAGACAGGCAGCCTATGAGGCCTCCATGCCCACCTGCAACATTCCCAACCCCAGACCAGGGTCAGGTAGAGTGGGCCATCACACGTGACAGCCCACTCTATCCCAGTCCGGAGATGGGTTCCCCAGGCTGCAACTGTGCTTAGACTGGGCTTTGACTTGGTGATGGGCCCGAGTTACAGCCCGGGCTAAAAAAAAAAACCAGCCTGGGGAAACACAAGTCTCCACCCATGCTCTGGCTATATGAAATAGTTTTGCTTATTGAATGGGAGAATGACCAGTGTAACAGAGTTGCTGAATATATAAAAGACACATGAAGATGTTTCTACTCTAACTTGAAAACCTGTTGTTTTCCCTTCTTGCTTTGTCTGAATGAGAATTGCTAAATTATAAGAAGAAAGGCTAGTTCCCTCTCCTGTTAGCAGACGTATTCTTCCAGCAATGGTATTCTTACTGAAAATTATAGCATCTGCATCACCCCTTTTCAGAAGAGGATTCCATAGGTTTTATGGCATCATCGATAACAAGTAGATAACTCCAGGCTTCAAATTCATTATACATGATGTATTTTCCACAGCTCATGGGCCCTTTTTATATGGTCCTCTTCCACTCATGGACATGCAGAAATCTGAGTGTTCATTAAGTGGGTACAATCTGTGTGAAGAACGCGGCATGGGTACGCGCAGTAAGTACAGGTGTGTGCGTGTGTGCCCCCGCCTAACACTCATTCCCACTCACCCCCCACTCATCCCCATTTACGAAGCAACTGTGGAAAATGGAGGTTGCTCCATGCATGAGGATGAGTGGGGGTGAGTGGGGATGCGTGTGTGGCCATGTGCATGCCCCAGCCATCTGCCCACACACCACACACCCAGCAGCGCCATGTAAAAACAGCCATAGAGTTCCCATTTCTAGCATCTACGTACAAGTAAAAATAAAAAAGGATAGGCTAATCCAGTTTATTATATATTCAGCATAGGGTGCTAGTCATATTCCAAATTACAGTTTTTTCCTCCAGGTTCTATGAAATCATCACTATGGTGAATAGTTAATCTGAACAAAGTTTATATAAAGCAGCAACATATCCCAATGGCAGAGATCAGTTTAGTTATCTCTAACCGAATACTTAGATTAGAAATTAAACCAATTTAAATCTGAAATACACATTCAAAATAATTTGAACATTTTTCAGATTTAAGATTTGCATTTCATATAAGAACTTTGCAAGGAGATTGCTTTTCCCCCATTGATTAATTCAATACTCAGTTTTAATTCAGTATTCAATATAAGATTTTGGATAACTTATTAATTCATAGTAAGAACCCATGTTCACCGTGCTTTTCCTATTGCCACCAATGCGGACAATGCAGAGAACAAGGATCCCTATTCGTAGTTCAGTACCTGATAATCAGACATTTATTCATTCTGACCACTCTATCTTGTCAGTCGTTGTTTACTGCTATGCGGTGCAAGTATGTCATTTGATTGGTTAAAGGAATTTCCCCAAATTTGAAGTTCAAACTTGAGCAGGTTCAAATTAATTGAA